>PVJH01002282.1:0-173856 GCA_004026705.1 Nesogale talazaci
ATAACTAGAAATAATGGTTTTTGGACTTTCAGTGGGACCACTAATTTAATGGGTGTCCAAAGAGAGGGATTCCAGACCCACCATATAATTAGTACCTCAATGTTCCTCTGACTTTAATATGACAACTTTTAAACTGAGAGACAAGGTCCTTGTAAGAAGTAATACAGGAAAATTTCCCCTAGCACCAACCCCATGTTCAGTGTAAACAAAAACTCAATTATTAAAAAAGATCAGTCAGTGCAAAGCAGCAACTCTGGACTGCAGCTTGCAATTGGAGTCTACTTGCATAAACACTTCATATCAACAGTACCTTCCATTCTATTCCATTGGGTATACTGTTGATGTTATCAATGCAATCACTTTATATCCCAGGTGAGTGATTGAAATTGTTTTTATTTTTTTGTTTCTTCTGCTGTTTTTTTTTTTTATTTTCCTTGTTGGTTTTGTTGGGAGTGGTTTTAATTCCTGTCGTATGACTAGAAAAGTAATCCAAAGTCATTCATAACCTGCAGACAAGCAGATGGATTCTGCGGAAGTCATTCAGTTCTTATAGCATAGGCCTCCTCAATGCTCACATTTGTGAAGAGAATACTGAAGATTAGGGTACTACATCAAAGTGTGGTGAAGAAAGCATATGGTTCCCGGCTACCAAACAATATATTATCTGGGTGTCTTAAAGGCTTATATTCAAACAAGCAGTGATCTAAGTGAGATGTCAACCAAGTCCACGTGGAGGAAGTACACCAGCCAGTATATCCAAAGATGATGAAACAAAATCCAAATATGATGAAGGAAAAGGTATTAGAGTTTAAATTAGAGCATGCAATTCATAGAAGGCTATGGAGGAAAATGAGAACTCAAAATCCATCTTCAAAGTATCTAGTCAGATTAAGCTTCTATCAGATCTCCTCTACTCTTACACTAGGATTGGAACAGTTTTATTCTTAGACAGAGATTTTTGTGTACTTGATTGTGGTGTATCAAACCATGTTATAATGATATTTGGTCAGTTGACCTCCCTATTAACTCAATCTGAATTTCTTCTAGGTTTAAATATTTCTTGCTTGTTCCAGACAAAAAAAATGTTTCTGGCTTTTTAAATATTGTTGGTGGTCATTTCTTTGTTACTCATTACTTTTATCCTTATAGTATGATTACTTTCTTTGTCCTGTTTCATGTTGTTTTATCATTTCTGTTAGGTTCTTCAATTTATGAAGCATAGAAGGAGTGGATGCATAGAGGTAAAAGCTGATGCAGTGGTTAACTGGGCAGGGCAGGAGGAGGAGGGAAGGTGAAAGTAATTAGAGAACAAACAGTGAACACAGGAGGGAGTAAACTGTGATGCTGTATATACAACACTTGTAAAAGGTGTTCTAACTTTGGGAATGTATATCTGTGAATAGTATATCAGTAAAACTGAAAAAAAAAAAAGAAAAAACCAAATTGACCTAGTGTTATCATAGGTGAAGAGGAAGAATATTTCCTTAAGGGAAATTGAGTTTATGCTAATAGTAGTGCAATAATTTCATTGTACACCATGAATAGTGCGATCAATGCCACAAATAGTGTAGTCAATGGCACTGAATTAGACATGTAGAATTTGAATTGCATAATGTTTTGTTGTGTATATTTTTACCACCTAAAAATAATTACACTCCTGAGTACAAATAAGAAGAAACAGTTCTAAAATTTAATTGTGGTAATGATTGTACAACCCTTCTTGATGTGATTGAACTATTGAATTGTATGATATGTAGATGCAGTACATATATTAAAGCAACTCGCTCTGGTTCTTGTTTGGAGGAAGAATGCTTTCAGTTTCTCTATATTGAGTGAAATAATTCCCAATGGTATTGCACATATGGTCTTTATTGTATAGAAGATGTTCCTTCATATTCCTATTTTTATTGGGCATTTTCATCAAGAATGCACATTAAAATTTACAAAATGCTTTTTTGAAATCACTTGATATAATCATGATTTTTTTCTTTTGCTTCATTTACATGGTGCTTACAGTGATTGTTTTCCTAATATTGAACCATCCTTGCATACCTGTAATGTATACTTTTTAATCAAGATGGACTTTTTATTAGAAATAATTTTTAAATTATTTATTTTGGACTAACACAATTCTTATTGCACTCAATGCATACATCTATTGTATGCAGGCCACATTTGTACATTTGTTGCTTTCATCATTCTTGAAATATCCTCCTTCTACTTAAGCCTTTGCTATCATCTCCTCATATTTCCCCTCCCTTTCCACTTCCCCTCCCTCATGAACCCTTGATAATTTATAAATTATCATTATTTTGTAACATCATACACTGCCTGATGTGTCCCTTCACCCACTTTGCTGTTGTTGATACCCCAGGAAGAAGGTTATATGTAGATCCCTACAATTGGTTCCCCCTTTCTACTTCACCTGCCCTCCACCATCCCAGTATCACCACTCTCACCACTGCTTCTGAAGGTATTATCTGTACTGAATTCCCAATATTTCTGACTCCTATCCACATCAGCGTACATCCCTTGGTCTAGCGAGATTTGTAAGGTAGAATTGGGATCATGATAGTGGGGCAGGGGAGCATTTAAGAACAAGAGGAAAGTTGCATATTTCATTGTTGCTACCCTGTACTTTGACTGGCTTGTCTTCCCCCCGCCCCATGACCCTTCTGTAAGGGGATGTCCCTTTACCTACAGATGGGCTTTTGTTCCCCAATCTGTACTCCCCCTCATTTGTGATATAATTTTTAGTTCTTTTATCCCTGATACCCTAGCCCTTTGACACTTTGTGGTCACAGAGCCTGGTGTGTTTCTTTCATGTGGTCTTTGTTGCTTCTGAATTAGATAACCACTTGTTTTCTTTCAAGCCTTTAAGACCCTAGATGCTATATCTTCTGATAGATGGCCACCATCGGCTTTCTTCCCCACTTGTGCACATATTTGTCTTTAGTGATTGTGTCGGAAAGGTGAGCATCACGAAATGCCAATTTAATAGAACAAAGTGTTCTTGCATTGATAAAGTACTCGACGGAAGGCCCAGTGCCTATCTGCTGTCTTAATACTACCCTAAAATTATATGCATGTTGATTTATCCCCATCATCATGTATAAATATATGCACCTATGTCCATGGCTGTATTTAGACCTTTATAAATGTTCTTTACCCCCAGTCCTTTCCTCTATTTCGTTTTACTTTTCTCTTGTCTCACTATCATGCTTGACCTTCATTTGCATTTCAGTAATTTCTGTCTGTTAAATTACTCTTGATCAATCCCTATCAGACCTCAGAAACCCACATTCTCACTGATTTTGAATCATTTTTTGTTCTCTTATCCCTGGGTTGGCCAACACCACCTCCATTACCCAACCTCCCGATTTCCCATGTCCCCCAGAACCATCAGAGCTGTTGTTTTCTCCTCCAGACTGTTCGTCCAGCCGATATTACGTAGATAGACTTGTAGAGATAATAATAATGTTTGGTTGACTCCTGTTAGCCAGAATTTTGTTTACAATGGTTTATTTCTATCTATAAGATGTTGTTTTTGCCTGGTTTAGATATCAGGCTTATATTTGTTTCATAAAATGACAGTGTTCGTATATTATACCTTCCTATATTCTGAAATATTTTGTGTAGAATTAATATTATCTCTTCTCTAAGCATCAAATAGAATTCCCCAGGAAAACCATTTAATCTAGACTTTTTGATGTTGGGCATTTTTAATACAAAGAGTTATCCCTCCTTAAGTTGTAGGTCTGAAAATGTTTTCTATACCAATCTGTATTCATTAAGGTAGGTAATGTATTTCTTTTTTGTGTGGTCTTTTAAAAAATGTTTATTATTAATCATTTTATTGGTTACTCATCACAATACATATATACAGCAATTGTATGCAAAGTACATTTGCACACTTGCTACCATCATCATTCTCAAAACATTTTCTTTCCCTGGTATTTTAAGCCTGGTACATTAAGCCCCTGGTATCAGTTCCTCATATTTCCCCTCAATCTCTGCTCCCCCCTTCCCCATGAGCCCTCAGTAGTTCATAAATTATTATTTTGTCCTGTCATACAATGTCCGAAGTCTTCCTTCAACCACTTCACTGTTGTCCATACCTCAGGGAGGAGGCCATATGTAGATCCTTGTCTCCCCTTTCTACTGCACCTTAACCCCCACCCTCCTTATATTGCCATTCTCATCACTAGTCCTGAAGGGATCATCTTTCCTGTGTTTCTGGTTCCTAACTCTTCCAGTGTACAACCGCTGGTCCACGCATATCTGTAAGGTAGACTTCGGGTCATGATAGTGGTGGTGGCTGGGGGGTAAGCATTGAAGAACTAGAGGAAAGTTGCATATTTCATTGTTGCTACACTGTACCCTGACTCGCTTCTCTCCTCCTGGCAACCCTTCTCTAAGGGGATATCACTTCACCTATAGTTGTGCTTTGCGTCCCCAATCTGTACTCCCCCTCATTTATAATGATATCATTTTTAGTTCTTTGATGCCTGATACCTGATCCCTTTGACATCTTGTGGTCACACAGGCTGGTGTGCTTCTTCCTTGTGGGCTTCGTTGCTTCTGAGCTACATGGCCACTTACCTTAAAGCCTTTATGACCCAGGTAAAGTATTTATAAGAATTTGTGTATTTGCTCTATTTTTGTTGTAGTTAGATGGCATTGAGGTGGTTCCAGGCTACAGAAACCCTATGCAAAACAGGATGAAATATTCCCATGTCCTAAACCACCCTCACCATTGCTACCATGCCTGGTCATCGTGTTGCAGCCACTCTGTCACTCTTCTCAGGAGGATCTTCTCTTTTGCTGCTCTTCACTTTTTACCAAGCATGAGGTTCTTCTCCTTGCACTGGTCTATCCTGACCATACATGTAAAATCACTAGGCAAAATCTTCCTGTCCTTGCTTTGGGAGCTCTCTGGCCTTACAGATTGATCCATCCTTTCAGCAGTCCGTGGCACTTTCAATATTCTCCTTCAGCACCATCATTCAAGCACAGCTATTCTTTTAAAGTCTTCATTATTCTACATCCAACTTTCATAAACTTATGGGACAATTGAAAATACCAATTGCCAGAGGGAAGTTGTTCCTTAGTCCTCAAAGTAACATTCTTGTTTTCAATACACTAAAAAGGTTTTGTGTAAATTTACCTAATGCAATCCATCTTTGATTTCTTAACTGCTATTTTCAGGAACATTGATTGTTGATCCAAGACAAAATGTTAGGCAGCTTCAATGTTTCCTCTATTTACCATAATATTACCTATTGGTCCAGTTGTGAGGATTTTGGTTTTCTTTGCATTGAGTTGTAAGCCATTCTGAAGGGGGTAGGCTTGATCTTCTTCAACAAATATTTCAAGTCTTCCTCACAAGATTGTGCCATCTGCATATCACAGGCTGTTAATAAGTCTTCCTCTAATCTATGTGCCACATTGTTTTACCATAAACTACATTCCCAGGTTGTCACTTAGGGTACATGTTGAAAAAAATGGTGAGAGTATATAATCCTGATGCACATGCTTCCCAATTTTAATTTATGTTACAAATTCTGTGAGTAAGAAGTCCAGATACTGATTAGCTTAGGAACTCAACAAACAAAAACCAGCTCTTGGCCACAGTCACAATATTGTTTTAAGGGGTCTCTTCCAACTCAACCAATTAAGGTTTTTGAAATAATTTAATTACTTGGGGTGTTAGGACTAAAAAGTTGTACTCATAGAAGCTGCTTCATTCCATAGGCAGCAAGTAGTTTGCTGCTGTCTCTTGTGTTTTCCCTTCTATGCAGGATTGATTGTAATGGACTTTGAAAGCAAAGGCTGCCACCCCCACCCCCACCCCTGATTATAGAATCAAAATAACCTATGAAACACACCATACCAGATAAATTTTATATATATATGAATTATCTTTATTAAGACCCTCATTTTATTATCAAAAAGAGAGCTAATCCTATACTTGTCATATTCAGTTACTTTTATCAGGCCTTGGAAAAAGGTACACTGAGCCAGATACATTGAAAGCACTGGAAATGAAAAAATGAAGAGCCTGAGTCCTTTCCTGCGGTAAAGAGGAAAGTGATATCTCTTGGCAGGATATAGGAATATAAGTATTCAGAATACCATCATTGGATACTCTTAATGAAACATTTTAAAGGCATCATTCTGATGATCATGTATTTGAGACTTTATAACACTTCAGTTAAGCTAAAGTAGTAGAGTGAGGCTAACTGATTGCTCTTAGCTGTGCTAGGAAATTTTGGGAAAGAAAATGATGATCTCAAGCCTTTAAATTCTCATCTCAGTTCCACATAAATGACTTAAAAGCTTTTATGTCTGCCTTAAAAGAAACTGATATAAATATCCAATACCTTTAAGATTATTTAATTAGTAAACACACATATAGATATGTACAATACTATTTCTGTTTCTCTGGTAGAGCCTTGATTAATGCAGATGGTATTCTTAAGCACTAAAACCCTCTTACTAAGGGAAATGACGTGTGTAAGTCTCTAATGATATTTCACCCATTGTGAACTTGTATAATTAATCCATGTCGCAGAATTCATAAGTAATGCAGATCTTTTAAATGGAATTGTAGAATCTGAGATTCCACATTAGTTCCCACTTGCACATTAAATAGTTGCTAAAGAACTTGATATAGTGATGCCCCCCTCCCAAAAAAAGAACCTTGATATATTTCCTCAGCAACCTGCAGCTACAGTTCCCCAACCTCTGAGTTGATCCTTCTATGCAGGAAGACAGTATAGGGTTTGGTTAGTACTCCTGTTATAGATTTCAGAGCTGGGGAGAACTGAAAAATAGAGTTAGAAGTAGTAAGGTGATCAGCATTGAAAGGATGGTGGCATCATCTTTGCTAATAATCTTGCTTTTATTTTCTTGGATCCTTGCAAACTCCCATGAGAAAATCCAATGAAAAAATGCAATTCTCGAGTCTTCATGAGTGTCCTCTCCTCACGAATATTTCTATTATGTCCATATAGATAGATACATAGTGATGTTTAAAATTTCTAATGAGACTTAAAAGCAACTCTAAGAAATCTGAACTGAGATATTTTATTAATGATTAAAACTTTCCTGTATCTGTTCATATAAATTGATCACCAATTACCACAAGAAAAATAAATTTGACTTTTGCCTTTGTGTAGCAATAATATTGCAGCTGTTGATACATGCATTATAAAATAGCTAAGTTTTTTTAAGAATAAAAAATGAGTGAAATATAAATATAAGATTTTTACATAAATATCAAGACATTCCCACCAAAATAAATGTGGCACCATTTAAGATAGTCTTCTGGAGAAGTCATTTTATCACAGTTAGATGAAAATAAAACCAAGCCACAATTAAATCCACTTCTCAGAAGAGATCATAGTCAACATTCATTCTTCCATGCTTAGTTCTCCGTTTTTAAAAATTTTCAACCATAATTAATCTATTCTATACATGTGAAATTAGGTATCTCCTTTTTGTATTTAATATATTGAAGACAAGTTCCCAAATTTAGAACTTAATGACTACATAGTTTTGTGATGAGTGTGTTTAGGTTTAAAGTGTATGTATCAATAATTATATATTTACTTACCCAATATTAATTATACAGTAAAGTAGCTTTGATTTTTTGTTATATTTTAAAACTCCCTTGAAATAGTTCACAACCTCACTTTGAATATTCAAGAGAAAATAATCATTCTTAAGTGTGGATGGAAATGAAATTCTACTAAAATCTCTACTAAAATTCTACTAATTCTACTAAAACTTAATAAATTATTAATAAAAATGATGACATTAATAAAATGAATTAGTTATTTTTAGAGTACACCTGAATACCAAAATATATTGGAATTATATTAAAAAGACAATAGAGCATTGAAATTATATATCTCTCATATATATGTCATCATTGATATTTCTTCAGCTCTTTAAACTTTAACCCAAAGCAAAATGAAATATTTTAAAGAAAAGAAAACATAAGAAATAAGGTGAAATCTCATTGTAATTTACTATTCTACCAAACTGATAGCCTATTCTAGAACTCTAAGTCCTATCATGACAACTGTGAAAATAATAAAATGAAAATCTGACATAATTATCCACTATTTACCAGAGAGATCACTGAGCATTTTCCATGCATTTAAGGACTCATCTTATAGAAGATAAGAAAACTTTAAGTTATTCAGCCCATATTGGACTATTTCCAATTTGAAAAATTAAAATTACTTTCAGTAATACTAGATAAGTCAAGAAGTATTATCACAAACTATCAAAGCATTTATTAAGTAAGATACCAAAATGTGAAGTTACTGCTTTTGACATATCCACTATCTAGGTCTATGTCCTTATTAACCAAACTTTATGTAAAATTTAGTTTAAATGAAATAGATGAGTAAATAAACTGAACTCTAAATAAGTTCCATATGCACAAAATTCCTTTTAAAAACGGCTAGTGTAGATAATTGTAAGTAGCTTTAAAATAGAGCTCTGGAGAGCAATAGTTTAGCAGTTGACTGTTAAATGGCAGGTGGACGGTTCTAGCCCAAGCAATGACTCTTTTGGAGGAAACCTTAATGATTCACTGTCATCAAGTTCATAGTCAAGAACAACTTATGGGGGATTCTGTTCTGTCACCTTGGACTGGTACAAGTTAGAGTAAGTTCAGCAGCATCCTATACCACCATAGCTCTAAACACATCTTTTTTGACATATTTACATAAATGTAATAAGTCTACTTTAGTAATCTCTATTAACTATCATATTAATTATAGTGCCACTTATGAGTAATGTATCTTGAGCAAATTAGGTTCTGTTCCTCAGGTTTTGTATTTGTAAGTTGAAGATAATTCTGCGTCACAAAGTTATTGTGAGAAGGAAACAGGATAATATCTATAATAGGTCTACACACTTCTGAAAGTGATGTTTCTGTTTCTCTAGTCTTTCCCCCAAAGAATTCAGCACTTTGTTCTATTTTACACTCTTCAATTAAGACCACATCAAAGTGACAGTTTTTTCATCCTTCAGGGACTCAAAACATTTCTTTTAAAAAGTCCACTGAGTTTGGGGAACAAAAAGACAGGTCAAGGGGCAGAATCACAGCTGATCTCCCAACAAATTCTCTTAGAGTAGCTCTTGCTATCTTGAAAGAAGAAGGCGGTCTATTGTAGTGGTGGGGAAGACCAAATGAGTACCATCTTGGTCACACTCTCAGCAGATGTAGTATAATCAGAAACGGAAAACAGCTGTAGCTGCAGAGACTATTTCATAATACTCGGCAACCATAAGCAATTTTGTTCCCAGGAAAACATACAAGTGTGAACAAAACAGTGGTTTCCTTAGGGGAAAATAAATGCCAGGTTTTGATTAAGGAAAAAAAGAGGGAGAAACCTCAAGGAAATGACGACATAAAAATATTAAAACAGCAATTTTTCACCTTGATAACTAAAATTTAGAATTTCCACATCATTTAGATCCTTAAACTTGTTCTGAATATAAGAAAAGTTGTCACTTCCTTTTTCAAAGCTGACATAAGCAAGATACCAAAGGTGGCAGCACTGCATATGAAACATAATGATATACTTTTATATTTCTAATAACTATATCATTATTAATTAGAGTTTATTAGATAACTGTGAGGATGGCTCTAAACCAGTAATCCTGGTTAAATGATTCATTGAATCAGCGAAAAAAATCCCATGTGGGAATCTTGATAGATGTCCGAAAACTACGTTGTAAAATTTCACATTTTCCTAGATTTATAAAGGGAAACTACTGAATCAATGATTAATAATAAACACACATGTTCCAAAATTCTAACAAATTTTGCGTGAAAACAGCCACAAGCTACACAATAAAATTCAAATATATTTTATGAAACACAGGAGCATGTCAGAGATATACACAGATAGCCAAAAATATGTCCCAATCAGCTTATGGTGATTGTATCTGGGTAGTAAATAAGTTCTAGTTGGTTTATCTTTGAAAGAGGATGTCTATTTCATAAGCCAGGGCTCTGAAGCGGGTGCTGGCCCAGCAGTGTCTTTCGCTTGTTGGTACATAAGAGGACGCGAGCAGAGCTGACTCAGGGGCACCTAACAACAGAGGTAGTGCTTTCCAAATATGCTGCAATAAGCAGGTGTCGCCCTGGTACATGACACGACAGCTTTTCAAATTAATTTTTAAAGGGTGATCAGGAAAAGGAGTCCAAATAAGGTTAAAACATAAATAAAATCTAGCCGTCCACCCTGCCTCACAGCCCTCCCAGGTATATCAGAGGCAAACGCTCCTCTCCAGGATTTCCAGAGGCTAATTTTTCACAAGCAGATGTCCGGGTCTTTCTTTCACGGCACCTCTGATGTATTCAAGCAGTCAGCCCATGGAGCAGCCAGTAAAAATGAGCACTTAGCCAATTACTCAGAACCAGGACTCCTTAGGAGCATAAATTGAACACTAACATTAAAATGTATGTTGTGGAGTTTTGTACTTTCATTAGATGAGGGAAGTTGTCATCAGGTAAACCAGTGCAGCCAGATAGGGTTTTAAAATAGTGCGAGTTTCTATTTTAGAGAACAAAGCTGCTTCCTGGCACCAGGTGCCCCCCCCCCCCGCCCCCGCTGCCACTCAGGCTTCTGGGTCCTGTGTCTAAATCATTAACCTTCACCAGAAATCTGGAGGTGTTGCCTCGCACTGCAAGAGGTCTAGAAGAACATGGCTCCAGCGCTGAGCCAGCAGCAGATCTCCTCGCACTGCCGTGGAGTCAACCCCAACTCCTACCAACTCCCCGGGACAAGCAAGCTGTTCCCGTGGTGTCCGCACTGAAAACCTGCGCAAGAGCACAAAGCCTGCCCTTCCTTCCTGAGAGCCGGAATGCTGCTTTGTGAATGACTGTCCTGGTGGTTTGCGGCCCAACACATAACCCACGACACCACCAGGACTCCTGACGAGTGCTGCATAGACCCATGTGTGGCTGCTTGTTAAATAGCTATGATTTTATCTCTTGCCTACGAAGGTGCCACAAATTTGTGAATTCTGCATCAGTAACACAATCCCAAGATGTAAGAAGTTAGGCAATGGCCATGATTGTTCGAAAAGAAGTCGAAGCATTATGACTAAGAAGAGGCAAGGCGCTGGCTGCCATCATGTCATCCACACGATCCCCCACGACATTAGTGTTCTGTAGCCACAGGTCTTGCGTGGGATCTGCTTCTGCCGCTCCCCCTGAGGGTGATGCCAAAGTTCACATCGATATTATTGCACCATCTTCTTGGGTGAAAATATGTATCATTGCATATTATTTCACCATCATTTTAGAACCCCTAAAATTATAAGAGAAAATGAGATGCTAATAATTAAAGATACCATATTTGTGATCACAATTTACAACTTAGTATAGAACATTTATTGTGCTTTATAGAGAATCAGTCTCTTGTTTCTCTAGCATTAATATGGGGCAGTTATTAGCTGCAATTAGTTTATCTTTTAGTCTTTCTTCTGTCAATTTGCTGTATTGTGGTGTCTTGCATGTTGCTCTGATGCTGGAAAGGATGCTGATGGTATTCTAAATACCAGTGGGGTCACCATGGTAACAGGTTTCAGCAGAACTGGCAAAATAAAATGGGAAGAAAAGGCTGGTGATCACCTCAAAAAATTGACCAGTGAAAATCTTATGAATTACAACAGCACACTGCCTAACCTTCTTATTTTGGTGGGTCAGCACGAGGGTGAGGCTGGAAGAAGACATCACAGTGGGGAAAGAGTGGACCAAGTGAGGATAAGGTTGGGCCAGGGTGATGGCAGCCTCCATCAGGGACTTAGTGATTGTGAGGGTGATGCGGGTCCAGGCAACAACTGCCAAGGGTTAGAAATGACATTCCAAAGGAATCGTGTATTCTTCACATTTTCCTTCTGAATCTGTTAAACCAGGAACCCTCCGCACTCAATACCCTGCCTTTCTGTAAGTCTTGGTCATGTGTTCTGCACCCCTCTCTCGCTGCCTTTTCAAGTATTATGTGAACTGTTTATCCTTTAACACAGAGCCCACATAAATGTACCCCTTCTCCCACGATGGGTGCTTCTTGGAATGGTAGGCTTTCATCCTCAATTATAACACAGAGCTTCTGTGTGAACCTCTCGCCTTTGAACTTTATAAGCACATCTGAACAACTTAATTTGAGGTTCCTGTAAATGGAGATGTAAACCTGAGATGGTGACACCGCGGGGATGGCAGCGGCCCACACGCACCCAGACATGAATTAGCAAAGCATTGCGGGAAGCAGGTCTCCGCCCACTTGATCCCCACCACGCCAGCATGCCTGAGCGCACAAAAACTCACGCTGCCTCCTGTCCTTCTTTTATCGACAATGTTTTCCTTTACTTTGACTTCAACTCCAAGATCGCTCGCTGTGATGTGCTACACCTTTCATATTTTCTTCTAGTCATAATATTGCTTCAGTCATAACCTCGCCACTTTGAGGAATAATTGTCTCTGACAAGAGGGTGAATCACTGACAGAGGGTTGATAAGCATTACCTACAGATGACAGAAGTCAGGACATATCGGATTACTGCTGTGAATATAATAAAAGAGAGACTAAACACTTTGGCAGCTCAAAGACAAGCCATTTCATAACTCTCTAGTGGGGCTATTATCTTCCATTTACTGCCACTGATAACCAGGTTGTGATGGTCTCCCTCCAATCTAGTTTCAATTCACTTAACACATTGGTGACCAGATGTGGTTGAGGAGGAAGAGACAATAATCCGCGTGGCTTTTTTTTCTTTGGCATTTATTTTTAAAGTTTATCTTTTGCACCCCCTATCCCTCCAGCCTGATAAGACCCTAAGTGAGGAGACTTTAAAGGATCCTGGGAAAAAACAGAGAACAGCTACCCTTGCTTTCATCTGTGAGTCCTTGTTTCCTTTTGAAGCTGCCTTATCCAGCGGCAGAAGTGACAATCCACTTTCTAGTCTCCTCTGATATTCCTGGGCCTAAAAGCCTGGTACAATAAACAGTGAGACTATTTTTACATTTAGGGGCTCTGTGAAGATAAGATTCTCCCCCCTTTCTAGTCGAAGCCACCTGAAGAAACAGATAAAGTTTGTATTGTCTGTCAGTACATTGCTAAATGCACCAACAGAATTGGTGGAAAATAAACTTACTATCTCAGAATTTTGGATATGAAAATGAGAAATGTGCAGAAGGGAAAAATAATCTTCATTCAGGAATTTCTCTCATTTACATGTAGTATTTGCTAGTGTCAGATCAGAGTTGTACAGAAAGACTATCTTGTGAAACATGCTCCTGATCAGACAACAGTGACTCAGAGTTTGTTGCAGTTAGGTGCTCACCATGTTTTTTCAGATCAGAGAAATTCTAGATAGCCTTGTCCCTAAACAGATAGCTATTTGGAGGCTATCTAAATTCCCTTTACATTGACAAAAAACCACCTATTTACTGTTAATATTGTCAGAACAGCAAGATGATTGCAAAATGTAGGTTTCTATGGCTCAAGAAAAGGGGCAGCTGGTAATAAAGCAAAGTGGATGGGAAAAAGCGAGAAGCTCCCCAGCAGGGGAAGGCTAGCAACAGAGAAGGCTAGCATTGCAGAAGATAGGAAAGTTCTAGGTAGAGTTTAAGAAGCTATTGATTAGGAGGTCAGTATGTGCCATTAATTTTCTAAAACTTCTTTAAGAAAACAATACAATCTAGGCACATTTCTGGATTCTAGGAATTGGAATTCAGAGTGTTGACAGGATGACACTCCTAGTGAATGAAGATTCCTTCCTTGTTTCTCCTAACTTGCAGTGATTTAGGGGGTTCCGTGGTGTAAATGAGACTTTATGGGGTCACTATACCTCTGTGTTTCTGCATTTCTTCTCTTTAAGGCTCAGATAACATTAAAAATCACCCTATTTATTGCATCATGTTAAATGATTACTTCTTCAATGGTCCAATTTTACACAAGATTAATTTCTCAGGTGCCAGGAATAATAATTTCCACATCTCTTCGGGGGCCACAATTTAATCCCAACAGTGTGTAGGGCCCAAACAACCAACTGCTACCATTCAAAGTTTTGTTGAAAACAAATAAATCTCCTAGGTACCAGACCCAGGACTATAATGTACAATTGGGAAGATTGCACACTTTCCAAACTTCAGGAAGTACCACCTATGTGAATCTTGTGCAAGGAATATCTCTATACGACTATATCAAGTGGCTCTTGGTGATGGCGCCAAGGCAGAAACCCACGCTTTAATAATTCATATGTCTGGATTTTCCTCAGAGAATTCACACGGTCTCTGAATCCAGAGACTCTAATGTAAAGGCCAGTTGAAAAGTGGCCCGCTAGGCAGAAGAGGGATCAGCTGAAGCACAAAGGGATCACTTCACCGCAGCGCATCTCATGCTTACGAATCCATGAGTATGCAGCCGCGTCGCACTGAAGAGTCATACTGTTTCTGCTGCTTTTATCTCCTGCCCTTATTTGGGTGACTCAGGAGCAGTGTAAGAATTCCTGTACTGGCGGGAAAAGTTTATCAGGAGATACCTCTATTGACAAGACAGATGCCCTAGACACTGGCAACAATCTGCCCCATGCCCCAAACCACCGCAGCCTCTCAACTTGCTTATGTGTTTCTGTAAAGGAAGAATGAATCAGTGGTTTTAATGTATGGTTAAGACAAAGTGTTTGGCACCAAATACTTTCACCAAACAACTTCAGTTCAGGCCACAACATTTTGAGAAGAGAAAAATTAGTTTTTAATATCATTTAATATCTGATTCACAAAAAAATCACCAAATGTAGGCCACTGTAGTAGTAATTTTCATGATTGTAATTCCCAGACAAGAACCTTCTAGAGCTTTCCTCCTGGAATTTAGAATCAGTAAGTGATGACTCTTTTAATAGAATTAGAAAACCAAGATCAAACAATAAGGGTGAAATTGCAGATTTTAAAAAAAAGAGGGGAACCAATTTCAGGGATCTACATATAACCTCCTCTCTGGGGCATGGACAACAGGAAAGTGAGTGAAGGGACACATTGGACAGTGTATGATATGAAAAGGTAATAACACATTTTAAATTATTAAGGACTCATGGGGGAGGTGGAGTGGGGAAGGAAGGGAACTATGGGGAACTGGTACTGGGGGCCTAAATGGAGGGAGGATATTTTGAGAGTGATGTTCACAAGTGTGCATACAATTGATGTATGTCTGGATCGTGATGGGAGTTGTATGAACACCCAAGGAAATGATTCTTTTAAAAAAGGGGGGGGGAGGGGAAAAGAGGAGCTTATACCAAGGGCTTAAGTGGAAAATATTTGGAAATGAATATGGCATCATGTGTACAAATATGCTTGATATTGAATGTCATAAGAGCTGTAAGAGCCCCAAATAAAATCATTGGAGAAAAAAAGAGAAATTTCAGGTTTTCTCATACTTCTTATAAGTATATAGTTAAACCATTCAAAATACTGTATTTCTGTGATATGCTTTATGGATCAGCCTTTTAAAAGTGATCTTCTTTCTGTATCCTGTGGAACCAGTTGGTGATTAGGTGAAATGCAAATGCAGCGAAAGGATAGTTAGAGCATGCGCAGTCATCCAGCAGAAGATCTCCTTTGTGAACATTTGAACATCCCTTTTACAATGATTCGAGAAAAATAAACTCTGCAAGATTTGTTGCTGAAGTATGAAAGGGTTGAGCCAGAGTTTTACACAATAAGATACCTTTCTAGGCAAAGAGCCCTTTCATTTTATAAAACAAACCTCTTATATAGTTGAAAAGTCAAAAGTACAAAAATATTAATAATATTCAGTCTAGAATAGAGACAACTGAGAGTAAATAAAAATAATGATTAGGATTATTCTTTAAATGCTTACTTTTCGCTTGGAATTGGTTTTTTATCAATAAGCTATAAATGGATTGGATGGAAATGGTTAATAGTATGGGCATTAGGGACATAATTTTGAAAGGTTTTTGCACTCTGAAAACCATTTTCTTAATTATTTTAGGTTAACACTTGTGTCCGAAGCAGGAAGAGGGAGGGGGAAAATGTAATCTAAAACTCCAGACATGGTGCCTGGTCTGAATAGAGATAACATTAAAGATTTTATTACTGATACATTATAAATTATTTCTATTACTGTGGTCCTGTGGGCATTGCATTGTCTGTGCACTTTGCCTATTACCTCATTTAATGTTATTAACACACTTTAGGGTATAAAATTACAGTTTTATCATGCAAACCTTAAACACTTACATCCAAAGTACTGAATCAAGTTATTATCTTTACTGACCAGACCCATTTTATTGTCGTTTTATCACTCATAAAATCCAAGATTCAATTTGATTTAACTATTAAGTAAAGCCTGGTCCACATACACTTAAACCCAGCCACAATATTAATATATTAATATATAAGATGACTTCATTTTATTAAAGGTGAGGTAACTTAGAGATCTTCTTTTAATGCCCTTTTTCTGGTAAGAAATTCAACCTGACCTCTTTGAACTTTTGTTTGCACAAAAAAAATTAATATCATTTCTTAAAGGATGTTGAACACTCACTTTAACCTGATTTTGGCCTTTGTTAAATGCTTGAGATACATTAATCAGCCACTAAATGACATCACTCATCAAAGTGTCAAAAGAGGATGTCTAGTTTTAAAACAAAATGCAGTAAAAATTCACCATATTAAAGAAACATGGTGCGCATGTAGGAAAATTGATGTGGAAATATGTAAGATATTACTTTAATAGCTTCAAAAATAAAAAGAATGGTAATTGACTTCCAGGGTTAAGTCATCATTCAGGAAATAGAGGACTATGGAAAAAAGAACACTGACTGTGCGAAAGCGTTTCTACAGGCACCTATTTTGTTCAGGTTAAACAGAACATTAGCTCATTGGCTGAAAAGTTAAGTGCTTATCTTAGTCTGTTGAAGACTGTAGGGTTCAAAAACATTCAAAAATTAATATTCAGCCATGAAAAGCTAAAATAATGTTTAAGGAGAAAAGCAAGGAGGGAGGATTTACATTTTCTGATATTAAAACATATTATACATCTAGAGACCACTTTAAAGACCAAGATGCTCCTGACCCATGCCATGATCTTTTCAATTGCCTTATTTCCATGCATAATATGCACAAGGAATAAGGAAGAGTGCAGAATAATTGATAATTTTGAATTACGGTTCTGGCAAACAGTATGGAAGTACCACCCACCACTGTCTGAAGAACAAACAAATTGGTCTTGGGGGCAGTATAATCTGAACGCTCCTTACACGTGAGAATGGTGAGGCTGATAGTTTCGACTTTAGATATGTTCAGGAGGCTGCATTTTGTCATTGAAAAAGACATCCTGTGTCATATCCTAGAGGATCTATACAAAAAGGTGGATCAACAAAATGGGTGCAACAATGGGCTGAAATATACAGCTTTGAGGATGGCACAGGAACGAACCGTGTTTTGTTTCATTTTTACATGGCATACCTATGAATTAGAACTGACTTGATGAAACTTAACCAAACCGACAAAGTGTAAAGCTCCAGTAATCACAACAGCCTGGTACTGCTATAATAATAAACACATAATGAGGTTTTCCGGATTAAAGTTAATTGGCTTAGTAATGACTTCAGTGCTCTATAATTCCTAGAAGTGGTTGCAATTAAAAAAAAAACTGTACAAAGTCATCCAAGGAAGAGTAATTATTTTCTATTCACCTGGAGCAATAGGAAGAGGATGAGGCAGTACTACAAAGAAAAGATGACTTTGGGTTGGGGGTGGGTGATAATAACCTTCATGAACAACTTGGCCACGACATCAAGAGAACTGGGTGGTGCCTGGCTATCAGTACTGAACATTTTGATTGCATGTGCCAGAGAAGGGGCCAGGTAAAAATGATGGAAACAGAGAATAGAATTTCAAGTTTTTCTGGAGTCAAAAATGATGGTTGAACCCTTAAAACTATTGTTTTGTGAGACTCTTTAGACATTAAATTGAATTATGTCCTGAAGTAAAATTATAACTCAATTAATTGGAGCTTCACTAGCTAGTAAAAAAAGTTGGTATTTTAAGAATTATATTGTCAAAATGACAACAGTAACTGGATATATTAGATAGGATCCATCAGGGCAATGAGTGTATGCTAATGAAAGAGATGCATCTGAATGAGAGGTGAGAATGGATGTATCTCTCAAGGAACACAGTTAGTGTCATATATATACATATATACATACACACATATATATACTGCTGAATTTGCTTAAGCTTTGCTGCACATTATCTCAATAGCAGCAATTTATTAAAATATAATATTTAAAATATGCCATAGGATATTTTGCTAAAAAACAAAAGATGATAAGAAACCAGACAATCAATATTTGCTGAATTAAAATCAAGTGCCTTTATCAGCATTAAAATAAGGAAGAATTATAGAGACATAAAATGCTTAGCGCCATCACTGCCATATAGTGAGTGCCCATTAAATGATAAACTTTTACATTATCTCTGTTTTGTTATTACTTATTTATTTTTACTGATAATCAATTATCAACAGGAAAGAATGCATTCACACTGAATTTAGTTTGTATCTGGGTGTAATGTTTTACTCCCAGCACTGGGAAAATTCATGATTGGTTTAACAAGAGCTCATTCCATGTGGCACATGCACTTAATTTGTTAGAAGAGGACGCCAGATGATCAGCCATGAGAGCTTAGATTTCACATCTGGAGAGGGAATTCTATCCCTAGATTACAGCTGATGGGAAATTTGAAATGAATACACACACCTAAATATCACAAACACACAGTTTTAGAATATTTTTGCTACATAACTGAACCTGCTTAATACGATCATCTTTTACCTAAACATTATTTTTGTAGTAAAAGCAGGTATGCATGAACATATTAAAAGATACCATGCACACATGTAGCAAAATTCAGAATAGTCAAAATAAAATATGTAGGTTTAGTTGAAAAGCAAATTTTGAATAGAAAATATATGAAAAGAAACTCAGCAATTAAAGACTCTAAAGTTATATATCTTTTTAAGGTTTATCATTTAATCAACCAACTTAGATATATGTAATTTGTATATATGTATATACATGTACACATATATTTATATACACATATATGCACATTTTATATGTATGATATATGTGTGAGTATTTATAGAATGTAAGAGAAGCAGAGAGCAAGAAAAAGACAGTGTCTTCATGGTGAAGTGGGTTGGTGTTGGGTTTAAAGTTCCCTGACTAAAGCCACTGACCACTCCATGGAGAAAAAGATGAGCCTGTCCCTAAGCAGAACTACAGATTTAGAAATGCTGCACAAGAGTCCCTGTGAGTCGGTATAGACTAGATGGCAGCACTTCATATTCTTGGTCATTTTGTCACATGTCTTCAGAACAGAACGTTATGCTCAGTAAAGTAGGAGAATGACAAAGACTAAGACTTTCAAGAGTCAAGGAGCTGGATTGACACAGCAGCTGCAAATATAGGCTCAAGCATAACTTTAATGAGGAATGGCACAGAATCAGACTGTTTCATTCTCTTGTGTATTAAAGTCAGCCCAAAGCAAGCTTGCTGCCATTGAATTGATGATAACTCCTAGGACAATGTGGAATTTTCTCCATCAGTTTCCAATACTGTAACTCTTCACAGAAGGAGAGAGCCCTGCTTTTCTCCTGCAGAGAAGCTGGTGGCTTTGAACCTCTGAATTGTGTGGCTTGCAACTCAGCACATAATCACTATGCCCCCCGTGCTCTTAGTAGGGAGCAAAGTGCGGGAGGAGAGAGAGACAGGTGCCATGAAGGGATATATGTCATATACTATTTTATATTGACTATATAACATGAGATGGTATCATGTGCACTGCAGAGGTAACCACAAGATAAGCACTTCAAAGCCCCCAGCCTTTCCTTGGTAAACAGAGAAGATCTTCTGCTCTTTTAAAAAGTTCAACCACAGAAAACTTACATAAGATGGCTATGCAGCAGAATCAAATAAAGAGTAGTGCGGTGTGTGTGTGTGTGTGTGTGTGTGTGTGTGTGTGTGTTCTTGTTAGATGTTTTCAGATTCATAAAGATTGTTGTTGTTAGGTGGCTCAGATTCACAAACATTCATCAAGGTGATTAAGATTCATAAACATTTAAAGAAGAAAATACTACTCCATACTACACCATTCTCAAAATTGGTACTGTTTTTGAGTCCACTTCTGTAAGTACTATGTCAATGCATCTTATTAAGGGGCTTCTTTGACACTGACTTTCTCTACTGGTTCTTCTCCAAGCTTCGGTCCCTCCTGATAACAACAAACTGTGTCTGATGAAATGTCCCTAGCCTGGCTTTCCAGGAATATACTGGCTATAGTTCTTTCAAAACAGATTGCTAGTTCTTCTGTAATACTACATGGTTTAAAAGTAGGAAGTAGGTGTCAGAATTGACTCCTCTCACAATACTTGCTCACTCTGTATACTAAGCAAATAATCTGAGAAGTTGGACTAGGTGAAGAACAGGATGGATCAGCACTAGAGGAAGACTTATTAATAACTGAGCTAAGCAGATGACACAACTTTGCTTGCTGAAAGTGAAGAAAACTTGAAGCACTTGCTGATAAATTCAAGGATTGAAGTTTTTAATATGGATTACAACTTCATGTAAAGAAAACCAAAATTTTCACAACTGAAACCAATAAGTAGCACCATAATAAACTGATAAATGGAAAAAGATAGATACTGTAATGGATTTTATCTTGATTGAATCCACAATCAATGCTCAATGGAAGCAAAAGCCAAGACATAAAATGACACCTTGCATAGGTCAATCTGCTGTAATAGAACTTATTAAAGAGAGAACAAGGTTTGTTCCTTCCTTATCATAAATAATTATATTTACATATGTCCATGATTGTGTTTGGACCTCTGCAGGCATTCCTTTGCCTTCTAGTTCTTTCCTCTATTTCCTCCTACCTTCCTTCTGTCCCACTATCGTGCTCAGCCTTCACATGGGTTTCAGTACTTCCTTTCAGTTGTATTACCCTTGTGTATGCCCTACCAGGCTTCCCACAATCTCCTCACCACCAATTCCGAACCACTTGCTATTCCCCCATCCCTGAGCCTGTCCAAGTCTAGGGTACATATATTAGTAGATTTATTACTAAGGTAACAGGCAGTCCCTCAATGGAAGAACACTTTGTTCTATTAAATTGGTACTCCATGATATTCACTGGCCCAATACGATCACTGAAGTCAAATGAGTACATAAGCAAATGTGTTGAAGAAAGCTGATGGCACCTAACTATCAAAGTATATAGCATCTGGGATCTTAAGAATTTGAAGATAAACAAACAGTCATCTAGCTTAGAAGTAGCCAAGCCCACAAAGAAGAAGCACACAAGTCAGTGTAGCCATGAGGTGTTGAAAAGATCAGGTCTCAGGCATCAAACAGGAAAAAAAAAACATATCACGTTGTGCTCACCTTACCAAGATGACCACTGAGGACATGTGGGGGCATGAGGAAGAGTGATGAAGAAAGCTGAGTGTGCCCAGCTATCAAAAGATACAGTGTCTCTGGAGTCCTAAAGACTTGAGAGTAAATAAGCAGCCATGTGGGTGTCCTAAAGGCTTGAGGATAAACATCTCAGGAGCAACAAAGCCCACCATAGAAGAAGCACACCAGATTGTGCGACCATGAGGAGTGGAATGAATCAAGTATCAGACATCAAAGAACAGAAATCATATCATTATATGCCCACCCACCTGCCCGATCGCTGAAGACAAATGGATGCAGAAGCAAACAGAGTGGAGGAAGTTGACGGTACCCTGCTACCAAGTGATAAAGCATCTGTGGTCTTAGGCTTGAAGGTAAACAAATGGCCATCTGGCACTGAAACAGTAAAGCCCACATGGAAGAAACACACTAGCCTGTGTGATCACGAGGTGCCGAAGGGATCAGATATCAAGAATCAAAGAATAAGAACCACATCACCACCAATGAGGAGGAGAGAAGGGTGTGGAGCCAAGGGCCATTTGTGGGCAATTGGGCACCACCTTACAGAAGAGTTGCAAGGAGAAGACAGGCCAGTCAGGGTGTAGTGAAGTAGTGATGAAACATACAAGTTTCTTCTAGTTCTTAGAGGCTTCCTCCCCACAACGATCATGATCCCAAATTTACAAATTTAGCTGGACTGGAAGTGGTGGACTGGTATAGGTGGGAACTGGAAATACAGGATACCCAGGACAGATTAACCTGTTAGGACCAGTGGTGAGAGTGGAATTACCAGATAGATGGAGAGAAGGTGGGGTAGAGAGGTGGAGCCAATTACAAGGATCCACACATAACCTCCTATCTGGAGGATGGACAACAGAGGAGTTGGTGAGGGGAGACATCAGGCAGTGTAAGATATGACAAAATAATAATAATTTATAAAGTATTGAGGATTGGTAGAGGTGGGAAGCAGGGGTGGAGGGGAAAGGATGAAAAGCTAATGTCAAGGGCTCAAGTGGAGAATGATGATGGCCACAGGCATGCAAAGGTGCTTGAGCATGTATGTATTGTGATAAGTGATGCATGAGTTCCCAATAAAATGATTAAAAATTAAATTAAATTAACTACATATTTTCTTCACATTATTTTGAGAAAATTGATAATAAAATCTTATTCTATTAAAAAAAAGAGGAGAGAGAGCAGGAATGATCATTTGAGGACTTAGGTGTGCCTGAACAAAGTCATACTTGTTTCAATCATCTCATATCATATGCATGTCAAAGTTGGAGGTAGAATAAAGAAAACTAAAGAATTTATACATTTGAATTATGGTGCTAGTGAAGAATGCTATAAATGCCATGGAACTCCAAGAGGACAAACACTTCTGTCTCACATACTCTGTACATGTTTCTAAATAGACTAGTCCCTGAAAAAGAAGGTCTTGACTGGTAAACCAGAGGAGCAGGGGAAAAGAAGGCATCACTCAACAAGATGGGTTGGCACAGTGGACACTGCAGTGGTCACAAACATAGTAACTAAGAGAGGGACACAGGGCAGGCAGTGCCTCCTTCTGCTGTATCTGGGGTCATCTGAGTTGGAACTGATTAGACAGTGCCTAATAACTACATCAGTTCTTCTATCAGACCATGGTGTGTTGATCCAATGTTCTCTTCTGAACCATAACTCAATCTCAAGTCTTTCATCTTTCTTATTTCTTGTCCAGCTTTCATATATATGAGGAGATTAAAAATATTATGTTTTAGTTTAGTCACACTTTGGTCCTTAAAGAGACATCTTTACTTTTGAACAATTTGAAGAAGTCTCTCTCTCTCTCTGTAGATTTTCACAGTCCAAAAATTTTTTGATTTAACTTTTGATTCTAAACGTAAAACCTCCCCAAACCCCTCACTGCCACGGAGCCAATTTGAACTCATAGCGACCCTGTAGGACAGGCAAAACTGTCTCTGTGGGTTTCTGAGACTGTCACTCTTGAAGGGATACTGCTGTGAAGGACATTGATAATGGACCCAAATAAAGTGAAACTTCTAAAATTTGAATGCTCGCTCCATTTATAATGTTTTTTTCCAATGGTTGTATGGCCAGATAACTTACATATCAAATCATTCACATCACAAATTGTCCAATCATCACTGCAATTAGTTTTAGAATATTTTCCTCATTCTTGTATTCATTATTAGCTTCCCCTTTCCCCTCAACCCTGCAGATACTCTATCCAGCCTATCTTATCTAGATAGACTTTCAGGGATAAAAATATATACATAAAAACCCCAAAGCATCACAAGATGAAGCAACAGAAGAAAACAAAATGACAACAACAAAAAAGATAAATGTCCAGAAAAAATATATAAATAAGTAAAATAATAAAAATGATAATAGCAAAAGGAAAGCCTGTAAATAGTTCAAGGTCTGTTCATTGACTTCCAGGAGTGACCCTCGGTTGAGTCCAATGAGGTCCCACACTCTGGCCCCAAAATATATCCTTGGCACTCCCTTGAGAACTCCATGCTCTGCTCCCCCTCCCCGCACCCACAATGATGCTCTGCTGTATACCTTAGTGTTTTGTCTTGGTGTGCTGGGGTCAGTCTGGGTACAATTCTGAACCTGCTTTTGTTATCTCAATTGTTGTCCCATAGAGCCTTGGGTCAGTGAGGAATGCTGTGATTCATAGTGTGGCCGGCCATATGGTCCTCTCTGTGCATTGGCTGTTCTGAATGGTGATATGGTCCTCAAGGCTCAGTGTGCCAGGAAGCACTCCACCCTCATCCTCCCTTCATTTGCTCTCATGTGCTCTGGTCAGACATGTCCCTCTCTCCGAGCTGCAGCTTCAGTGCTGTCATCTTGGGAGAACAATCCCTTTTCCAATGCATTGCTCATGTTAGCAAGGCTATTCAAATCACTGGCCTAGAGAGGGGGGTCCACCAATGGTTTAATCCATGTACATTTCCCTTTTGCTTCTTTTAACAACTAAAATAGCTTTAAAATGGGAAATCAAATGAAAAGCTATTACATTTTGACTCAATTAAGTCTGACTTAATGGATTTTACAATGCGCTCTGTCTAGAAGCAGGAGCGATTCACCTCCGTGACCTCTGATCAGAGGCAATTCACCAAAGCCTTCTTCCAAGTGCAAATGGAATTGGAGTTTCCACTATAAACCATCGCCTTCTGAAAACCAGGTGCTACAATTTAATCTCTGGTACCATTCCCTCCATTGATTTGGTTTATATCGTTTACAATCCTGGGATCACACAGGCTGACATGCTTCTTTATGGTGCTATTTTTGGTCCACCTGTGATTTTTTGGTTTACTTCCTATTGAGGTTCAATCTGTACATGTAAACCATGATTTTCATATTGAGGTGTAATTCATACAGGTAACCAGGACTCTCATGAGTATTTTAAGTCTGTTTCACATTCAGTAAGCAGGGTTATGTTGTTTGTTAATGTGTCTTCTCCAATATGTATATCATGTCCTTATAAAATTGGTCTAGCTACTGTGGTTATTTGATCAGATTGAGTAAACATTATGGAAGAATGCTATCCTAATACACAAATTTCCTGATTTTAAAGTAATCTCATGTTCTGTTCAAATGACTGCCTACTGGTCTATGTACAAGTTTCACATAAGCACATTTAAGTGTTTCAGCATGCAAAATCTTATCAATGTTTGAAATTTTGATTGCTTTACTCTTGATGTATTGCTATAATTGCTTTTAATTTTATTCAATAAAGTTTTTCTGGCATGTTTTATTAATGACAATGAGGATTTCCATATTCTGTTGGATCACCTTTCTTTGAAGTGGGCATAAAATATTACCTCTTCTAGGCCAGGCTGCTGTCTTCAATTTTCTTGCAGAGAACATCCTTGCCCTGTATTTCATCCATTTGTTGGAACATCTTAATTGTTATTCTGTCATTTATTTGAGAATTCTTTTTGCTGGTGGCTTCACAGTAGATTAGATTTCTCCCATGTTTACCATCAGTTATTGATCATATGTTAGCCCCTAATGTGACAGAACATAAAACGAGATTGAGAGGAAAATGTATAAGCAGGGATATCATTTCCAATGTCAATAGATCTTGGCAGAAAACAAAAATACAAGAAAAAATGTTTACCTCTGTTTTTTGTTTTGTTTTGTTTTTAACTACTGAATGACATTTGGGAACATCAACTGTAAAATACCTCTCTGAAGTGTTTTTTAAAAGTGAAAAAAAAAGATGTCATTTTGAGGACTGAGGTGTGCCTAGTCTAAGCTATCATACTTTATTTACCCCACTTAAGAGCTAGATATGGGATAAGAAAGGAGGATGGATTCTTTTGATTTGGGGTGCTGGATCATCACAATGGGTTTATAATGACAGGCAGAACCATAAACAACTCTACCTTAGAAGAAGTGTGGCCAGAATGCTGCTTTGTATTATGACTAAGGATATTGTGTCTTACATACATTGGACGCTTTACCAGGAGAGACTAATCCCTGGATTAAGGACAGAATTTTAGTAAAATAGAGGGTGTGTTAGTCCGAGTAGACTCAAGGAACAAATTTCACAGACATGCATAGAGGTATAAGGAAAGGGTTTATATACAAAAGGAATGTGACACTAAGAAGGCATCCCAATCAAGTCCAGTACAATGTCATAAGTCCAATATTAACCCATATGCCTGAAATCAGTCTACAATGTCTCCTTCCGACTCATGAAGTCACAGGTCAGTGGGTGCAGAATCCCGGTGCTGGCAGGGGCCTCTCCATGGCTCCTCGCTTCCAGGGCTCAGGGTCCATCAACAGCATGTCGCTCCAGCTTCAGAGGTCTGGCTCCATCAGGTCAAAGCCGTGTGGTCTCTCCATGGGCTCGTCCAGCTTCTCAGATGCTGCCATCTTGTCTTTTCCGTGACTTATCACCTCTGAGACTAACTGCCAACAACTGGGGAAGATAGCTTCTCATCTTCACGAGGGAAATATGGCAAGATTTCCCAGAAGTCTCAGGAGAAAGCCATGCCCACATAGAGGCCTCATTGGCTACTCAATGGCTATCTCCAGATTAACAGGCTAGACTCCACCCCTACATTTCAATCATAAAATTAACATAAGCACGTGACTGCCACAGCAGAGGTTCCACAAAAAAAAGGAAGACCTTGAACAAAATGGATTGACACAGTCGATGCAACAGTGGGCTCAAACATCAAAACCACTGTGAAGACAATGTTAGAGTAGTCAGTGTTTGATTCTTTTGAACATTGTAAAGCTATGTTCAAATGATGATGGCATTGGAAAAATTATGTTATGGAAGAGCTGGACATCCTCTAACTTCACAAGGGGGGAGGAGGACTATTATTAGTATACACAGTCGAATTTTTTTTATGAGGCAGGTCAGGCATGTTTCTACCTTCCAACCATTTTGCCAATTTTCATACTAACCATGCCTATCAGAATATTCGCTACTTCTATCCTGGCTTTGATAAGTCCTGGTAATGACCACAAGAAACTTACATACCATATTCACTTTATGGGGTCTATTAAAGAAATATCAGTTTCAATGATGCAATTTCAGGAATGCTCAGGACACCTCACATTTATCTGGAAGTCTATTCTCAGTAATGAACAGCAGTTTCCTCAACCCCCCAAGAGATATCTTGGTGTCAACAGTATCTGTTCTACTTCCATAAGTGTTAGAAAGCCCTTTTATCACGACTATTAAATGCCTGAAGGCACCCCACTTTGCCAGCGATCCTTAGTAGGTTGACCCACAACTTTTTTCACTCATCATGCCAAAGAACACTGCACTTTCTGTCACTCGCTGTTCTCCTAATTCGACTGACACTGATCATCTTGTTTCTCTGCTATTGCTCTTCACCATCTCTCTTGCCACAGAATCACAACTTTCTGCAGCCTAGGTCTAGGACTTTTGCATAAATGGATCCAAATTATGCACTCTGATTGCACATCTTCTTTGTGGCAGTCAGGTCTTCCGTCTGTTCCGAGGCTGACTTCCTTTTAATCTAGCAAGATAGGAACACCAGTCAATATCTTAGAATTCCATTGACCTTATTTATAGTGTCCCTTTCCCTCAAGTATGTCAGGTAGATTATTTCCATTACTGGTAAACTGTTGAATCCCTTTGACAGGTTCTAAGCAACATATTTGCCTCGCCCCAAGTAGTCTTTTTGTGGGAGTGATAAGACTTTGATTTAAAAGACCATAAGCATTATCCCCAAATCAAGCACATAGGACAGACAACAATAAAAGATGAGGGGTATGGTCTTAGGGTTGATACAGAATTACTATATTTGTCATTTCAAAGGAACTAGAATTCTCAGTCTTAGTATAATATTCATTAAAGGAATTAACTCACCCAGCATTTTTTTATCATCCATTATGCTAAATTTTATACAAAAAGCTGTATCAATGAGGTCAATTCTTTCATCATGACTGTTCATCACTCTATGGAGGTTCCTGGAAGTGTGAGATGCCAATTCATCAAGAGTGAGTGCTCATAGACATGGTGTATATGGACTTGTCTTGTTTTAGTTTCATTTTCACTCTTTTGCACATTGGGGTATTTAAAGGAACTGTATCCTCAATGGTTCCCAAAACATCAACAATACTTATATATTGAATGCTCCCCCCCCCCAAGTCACCTTTTATTGATGGAGATCTTAGCTATTCAGATAAAGAGAATCTAAACTATTAGTTATAGAGAATATAGCATGCTTTTTGGAAGTTAGACTATATTAACAGAGGTTAACAATAGTCCTTGCAATAGGATGAGTATATTGAAGTAACCAGTCCTGCTCTTGCACACACACAAAATACTAGCAACAAAGAGGACAGCTTGATAACAGCAGCTGCTGCTTAATTGAAAACATTAGAAAAATATTACATTATATCTTTATTCCCTGGTTTTAGGTTTATTTTCATCACAAGTGAGGAAAAAATACAAAGGAAACATGAAACAATGGTTCAAGACTAATAATGGATGAACTGTTGCTGGAAATTCAATTTTCTGGGACTCCTTCCTTTTTCATGTGAATTAGCAGTTTCTTTTTGCTCCAAGTGCTAGAAATTTCTCTGTTGATGTTGAATTTTGTGTATAATAAATTTGATTAGCCGCAGGATAAATATAATCTAGATGTCTTAATGTACATCTGTTTTTGTATTGGAGGAGTGGTGTTCAAATTGGGAGGGGGTGTTTATGCTTCCTTATTGGTCATATGATTGCTTTTGCAGGAGTCTGATTGGGGGGCAGCGGAGCAGGACCCTAGTACCTTGTTCAAATTTTAAAGTTTCTCTACTTGCACAAAGATATATTTGAGACACGTATTCTGATTCACACTAATGTGAAGCTGTATTCTTGAAAAAACTTGAGTCCAGCCTGGTCAAAGAGTTCACATAGGCAAGAAATAGTTGGAAGCTGATCATGGTAGCAAATGTACAATTCTTCTGTATGTGATTGAAATATGAGATTATATGAATTATGCATTAATTTCCAATTAATACAAAGCTTTAAAATATGAGGTACAATTAGTAAAGGTAAGTAAAAAGAGAAAGGAATATCTAAATTAATCAATGACATTTGAGTTTATTTACTCTCACAATATACTTAGGTAAAACCATCAAAAATTTGTATTGGTCACTTTTAAAGCCTGAAAAAGGCAGCAAATGAGAGATTTACCAAAGGGTACTCCCTCTCACCCCTCAAATGGAAAAGAGTTCCACTGGGCAGAATTTCATAGTATGTATTTTTTTTCCTGCAGGGTGAATGTTAAAAAACCCGTTGGTGTCATCTCTCTGGTCACAGTGAATTTTTTCATGAAAGCAGTTTTGCTCAAATATCATTTTTTGTGATGGCTATTTTAAGAGAGTAAACATGTGACTGAGAAATTTTCTTTCCTGCACAGGAAAAAATGCCACAGAAACTGTTGTGATGTTCAACACAGCTTAGAAGGACAGACGTATGGAAAAAACTCAAGTGTGTAAGTGTTTTTCTCAATTTTAAAAAGGTGAAATGTCAATTGATGACAAACTTCATTATGGATTTCCTGAACAGACAAAAATGTCAACTCATGATGCATTTTGAATTCGTTCCACCAGGTCAAACTGTTAAACAAGCTTTCCATTTAGAGATTCTGAAAAGTTCACGTAACTGTGTGTGACAAAAAAGAACTGATTTGTATCAGGGGGGGATTTGTTTTGTCACCACAGCAATGCAGCAGCTCACACAGCTATCTCAGTGTGCTAGTTTGATGCGTGCGCTCACACACACACACACACACACACACAGAAACATGCCTCTCTTGTCCCACACACCTTACTCACCCGACTTCAGTCCTTGGGACTTCTTTTTGTTTCCACAAATGCAGAGGGACATGAAAGGGTAGTGATTTGACAACAGAGAAGGTATAGTCAGTCATCTAAAGAGAAGTGCTTGTAAAACATTTCCAAGAATGGAATCTCAGATTAACAAAGTGTAATGGAGAATACCATGAACATGATAAGGTGGTTTTGTAAAAAAATTAAAAATATAGTTTTTTGGGAAAAAATTCCAGTGTTTTTGGGTCCTGCCTCATATAAATCATTTCAGAGGTAATAGCCCTAATTAATTCTTGAGCACTAAATATTACTTCGCACATAGTTAGGATCTACCTGGCCATTAAAAACCAAACCAAACCCAAGCAAACTCCCTGCCACCTAGAGCTTCTGACTCATTCATTCCATTGAACAAAGTAGAACTGTCTAGGGTTTACAATGCTCTAGATCTTTGTAGGAAGAGAAAGCTTCATCTTTTTACCCTGAGAGCATCTGGAGGGTTGGAACTCTTGGCCTTGTGTTTGGCACTCTAACGTACAACCCACTATACCACTAGTCAGCCTGCATGCAAATGAAGATTTCCAAATGTAGGCAATACAGTAAATGCATTAAATGTGCTAACTAATAGCAGGGAACTCACAAAATGTACCTCTATTGCAAACTCTTTGAGCAATAGCTTCTACTCTTTGAGCAATATATGTATAAGTATCCACCCAGGTGGGGTATTGTTTATACATAGAGTTACTATCTGCAAGGTCAGTAGTTAAAACCATCACCTGTTTCTTGGGAGAACGTTGAGACTGTCAAGTCAAGCAAAAAATTAAAATGGTGAAACACACAGGAAAAATTCTACCCTGTCCTATAGGATCACTGTGAACTGGAATTGACTTGATGGCATTAAGTTTATGTATATGCTTGTCTCTATGAGTATATATGTAAATATATTGCAGCTTATATCAAAGCCAAGTATTTTCAATATAAATTGCTTACTTAGAAAAATTTCCTTTCTATAAAATGCTGACTTTGATTATTCTTATGTTTTGAGTCATATAATAAAAACCTTTCATATAGTAGACACCATTTACATAATTATGACAGTGATTCAGAAATGAGATTTATATATTATCAAAAGGCAAAATGTAATGGCAATAATAAATAATTCCAATTCATTTTTGTTTAATTTATTCCTTTAGTCATTAATACATAATAACTACCTACTTTTGTTCAACCACACTGCAAGAGACTTGGCTGATTCTTTCTTCCCAATTCCTGTAGTACTCACTTCTTTCAGCAGAAAGAGTAAAGCATTCCTCCCTACAGTGAAGGTGAATGCTCAGCCTACTTGCCAATAAACAATTAATCCCTATGTTAAAAGTATTACACAAAGCTGATTAATACGTGAAGTAAACATTTAAAAGAGATACATATAGACATTATAGTTCATTTTTAAGGGGATTAAAAAATCATTTTATTGGGTTGTTTTCCTTTTCTCTTTTCCCTTATCTCCTGCATCTATGAGGAGAGTGGAGAAAAAAGTGCTTTCTCAAGCAAATAATCATAGTGCTTCTACCATTTTAAACTACCATTGAACATAATTTGATGAAAATGATGATTTTGTTGATGTGTTATACCTTATGAGAGAAACTATAACTCAAATCATTGTGTGGCATAGCTTCGGTATAACAAAAAAGACAAAACAATGGAGCTTATCTTTATATATATCTATCTATTTACCATGTATCAATGTATCTATTTATCCATTGTAATGAAGATGATTCTAACTCACACTAGCCCTTTGTAGTGTCTGGGGGCTTATAGCTCTTTTTTGTTTTGTTTTGTTTTGGGGGGCCTCACTGGCCTCTGGTGGTAGGAGTAGGAGGTCCAGGCTTGCTGCTGGATTTGAACCTCCACCCAGTGGGCCGCAGCCTGGGGCACAACCATAACACCACCAAGGCTCAGCCCGGGCTTGTAACTCTACAGGAGCAGATAATCTCATCTTTCCCTCTGCAGAGACTGGTAAATTTAAATCACTTACCTTTCAACTCAACAGTACAACCAGGGATTTTATATACATAGGTGACTTTACCTATCTTCACAAGAAATTGAATTAAAAATGGAAGTTTCCATGTTATCCCAGTTAGACGAAAGGAACAAATTTATGAACACACATATGGATAGAAGGGAGTGGTTTATATAGAAAAAGAATGGTACACTGAGAAAGCATCCCAACCCAGTCCAGTACAAAGTCAAAAGTCCGACATTAGCCCATATGCCCCCCGATACCAGTCTATAATGTCTCCTTCTGACTCATGAAGTCACAGTTCAGTGGGTGCAGAATCCCAGCATTGGCAGGGGTCTTCTCATGGCTCCTCACTTCCAGTGCTCAGGTCCATCAACAGCATCCAGTGGTGGCAGATACAACTCATCACTGGCAGGGGTCCCCACCTGGCCTCTCCAGCTTCAGAGGTCTGGCTTCATCAGGGCAAAGCCTTGTGGCTTCTCCTTTGCTCCTCAGGCACTGCCATCTTGTCTTGTCTGTGATTCATCATCTCTGAGACTAACTGCCAACAACTGGGAAGATAGCTTCTCATCTTTACGAGGGAAATATCGCGAGATTTCCCAGGAGTCTCAGGAGAAAGCCATGCCCACACGGAGGCCTCATTGACTACTCAATGGGTATCTCCAGATTAACAGGCTAGACTCCACCCCTACATCTCAATCATGAAGTTAATATAAGCACATGACTACCAGTTTCCCATGCACTTTTGGAAAGGATCTGAGGTATACAGAATGACTTCCTGCAAGGAAATGACGCATGATATGTCCTAAACCCATCAAAATGCGGGCTTCTCCTGAAGCAGATTGCTGCGAGAGCTGTTTGAAGGCTATTGGTTCATGGGTTTGAGTAACTAGAGAATTTTAAGAACTGTAGATCTGTGGCAGGCTGCTGATTAACCTCACCAGAATTGAAAATCTTAAGACATTGAGTCAGGTGCAGGACGCAGAGAGAGCAAAAATGTAAAATTGCCATCAAAAGGTAAGTTATATATATTTTTTTATTTCAAAGAAACTTGTTGTAAAATATTTGCATTACAAAATCAATTAAATAGTTGTTTAATAAAATGAAAGCATTCTAAATTTTATAATAAGGACACACTAACCAAAATATGCCTGACCCAAGCTGTGGCATTATTAATCCCCCCATGAGCATGTGGATCATGGATACTGAATAAGAAAGATGAACAATTGAATAGATGTCTTTTGATTATTGTGTCTGTGAAGAATATGGAAAGCCTCATAAACTTCCAGAAGAAAAATCAATCTGTTTTATAATAAGTTCAGTCAGAGTACTTCTTAGAATCAAATAAGAGGACATTTCATCTCATATACTTCAAACATGCTACCAGGAGAAGCAAGGCCTTAGAAAAGTCCTTATTATATTTGGTAAATTGTCAGCAAAAAAGAATACCTTCGATGAGATGGACTGAGAAAGGGACTACAATAATGGGTTCAAAATTAGCAACACTTATGAGAATGAGGCATCACTAGTCAGTGTTTTCTTTTCTTTGACCTTGAACTTCCATGGGTTAGAAGTAACTTTAAAATATCTAACAAAAGAAACCACACCAATCAATGGTGTTGTAAGCATATATTAAGTTGCTGAAAGTGCAACCACATATTCATATGTATCTAATATTTTCCTCATGGTTGGAAATAAGTTGGAGAGTTGGAGCATGCCTGTGGCGGTCATGTACTTCTGTCAGTTTCATGATTGGAAGTCTAGGGGTGGAGTTTAGCCTGTCAATCTGGAGATAGCCAATGAGACCTCTGTTTGGACATGGCTATCTCCTGGGAATTCTGGGAAGTCTTGCAGTATTTCATAATTGAAGAAGAGAGACTTTACTGAGTTCCTGGAAGACGAACTACTGACAAGATGAGGTGACAGTATGCTGATCAATCCTGATTTCTGGAGACTGGAGGAGCCAGAGGAGAAGGCACATGTGCTTGCCCTGATGGAACCAGACCTCTGGGGCTGGAGAAGCCACAGGGAGAACCCTGTCAGCGCTGAGATGCTTCTAATGTCAATGGACACTGCTGAGGGACCCTGAGTCCTAAAAACAAAGAGCCATGGGGAGACTCCTGCCAGGGCCAGGATGATTCTACTCCGATGGATACACAAGGTTCTGTACTCACGGGCCAGTGATTGTCCTGGTGTCATTGCACATGCTTCATAAGTTTTAAGGAGACTTTATAGATCGTATCAGACATATGGGCTAATATTGGACTTATGACCTTGGACTGGACTGAGTTGGGTTGTTTTCTCAATGTCAGATTCCTCTTCTATAAAAATCTTTCTCTTATATTCATGTGTGTTTCGATGCATTTTGTTTCTCTAATCTACCCATACTAACACAGTGCCTTTTTTCTAATACAAAAAAATGTAAATCTCAAAATTAAGTAGAAGGAGATAAAGATAAAAAACTAAATCAATTCATTTATTATATAAATTTATCCTTTTCTTGTTTATAGGCTTATTAGTGCTTCCAAATCAGAGAAGTAAAATTTCTAGAATATATAAACTTCTTTGACAACTCTTACTATTTAAAAAAAAATCTCATTTGAGTCCTTGAAAACTGATGAAATACATTAAATAATTTGAATAAAGGATTACTTAAGGAAAATTATAAGCATTATTTCTTTTTAGACTTACTATCTTTGAGTTGGAAGGATCTTAAAAACTCTCTAAGTTTCTCTAAAAGTCAAAATCTCTTATAGTAAACATACTTGCTTGGTCTTCAAAAACTTTTGATTAAGGATATCCAAGAATGAGAATTAATTATCAATAGGTTAGCTATCCCAACTGCCATTAATTTAATTCTGACTCAAAACAAGCATATGAGAAAAGCAGAACTCCCAGTAAGATTTCCAAGAATGTAACATTTATATAAACAGTCTACCACACATTCCACCTATAGAATAAGGTATGGTTTAAAAACACTGACTTTTTGGTTACCAGTCAACCACTTTAATCCTGAAGATACCAGGGTTCCTTAGTTTAGCTACAACACATTTTAAGCATGGCTTACACAGATTATGTTCGTGCCTTTTCTCCACAGGTCAGCAAAACTATTTCTTAGATGTCTAGAATTTGTTTCAACTCATAGTGACCCAATGTATAGTAGAAACAACCACTACCTTGTGCAGCATCATTCTCGGAACTGGATAGGAAAAAGACCGGGGATACAGAAGAACTTCTTAAAAAGAAGCACCCAGTAGTAAGCTCTGCACCATCTTATCTTAAACCAGTGAAGCAGCCACAGTCGTCAAAGCAGACTGGTTCTGGTACAAGGAGAGATACATAGACCAAGGGATCAGAACAGAAAACTTAGACTAAATGCACCAGTCTCCAGGCAACTAGTTTTCTAAAGAAGACCAAAGCTATTAAATTGGATAAAAACTTAGAACACCAGCATTTCCATATACAGAGAAATGAAACAAAACCTTTATTATCTCCCATGGATCATAACAAACTCAAAATGGATTATTAAACATATAAATGCAAACCCCAGAGCTATCAGGATCGCCAATGAGAAAGCTTGAACACACTAAATTTATATATAGACAAGTATAATAAAGAAAGAACATACAGCAGAAGACAAAATAGATGACTGTGACATGTTGAAAATAAATCACTTATGCACACAACAAAAAAGTTCATCAAATTAGTAAAAAAGAAAGCTCACAGCATGGGAAAAAGTTTTTTGTTTTTCTTGTTTGTTTTTTTTAATCAATGATTTGTTGGACAAGGGTCTAATTACCAAAGTCTACAAAAGCCTACAAAAGCAACAAAAGAAAATAATGAAAGACCCAATTAAGAATAGGACAACACCTCAAGAGCTCTATGTCCTCCTGGTTATTGATTTTAATTCCCTCGCTATGACATTGTTTGTTCACTGCTCCCATCACTCCCTTCCACTGCCTTCTAACCTCCCTGCCCCTCTCCCCCCCTCCACCGCCAATTCTTCTCAGAACCCCAGTCCAGTTGCTTTCTCCTCGAGCTTGCTTCCCTTGCCTATCTTATATTAATAGACAAACCAACAATAACAGAGACCAAACAAAAAGAAAACAAAAGATTGAAAAAAAGAGAAAAAGAACATAAGTAATTCCAGGTCTGTCCACCGAACTTTATGATGATCTCTTGACTGATCTTGGGATTCCGGGAGCTGCCCCTCAGTCTGAAGTCTATTCTCACGATTCTTCAGGGAAGGTTGTGGCTTTGCTTTGCTCCAGGTGCTGATATTCTTGGTTTGCCCCGCTGCCAGGGGTTCAGATTGGGCTAACTCCCTGCCGTGTGTCCCCACTATTTTCCTCTGTTGTGGTATGTGCCAATGAAGGGACAACATGTCTTAAACTGTTGTCAACCCCACAGTCCTCCCTGTGCATAAGCAACTCTGGACAGGGACTTCATCCTTCAGGCTTGGGGTCAGAAAATCCTTTCTTTTTCCTGCCTGCTTTGCTTCTGTGTGGGCGAGGCAAGACAGCCCCTCATACCAACCTTTAAGTTTAGTGTGACCCCTGTAGCACATACTTCTAGGGAGGGGGTCAGCTTGGCTCTAATTGGGGTAGGCCTTTTGGATAATCTTTTCATGCATTTCTCCACGTGGTTACATTTCCCTCAAAGTTTGGTGCACCATGGTGGGGTCTGAATGCACATTCCCAATTCTCTTCCCCTGGGTGGGTTTGTGCCCTGCTCTCCACCCCCTACCCCATGCCACCATCACCCCACTTCCTTTTCTCCCTTCCCCTTCTCCCCTCTCCCTATCTTTGTGTTCGAATAAGATGTGCCTCCTTGAGTTGGGTCTAACCTTAATCAGACTGCCTATAGCCCAATCCATATAGTGTGAGATAAATGGCTTTTCTTCTATACCTACTATGCTGATTAGACTTACCTTGAGGAATTCATGTTGTACTTGTCCTTTAGTGGTTGGCTAATTTTGCTTAGCATAATTTTCTCCAAATCTTACTATGAAATGATGTAGGTGTTTTTTTTTTTTTTGGGGGGGGATGGGGCATCACTGCCCTCTGGTGGAAGTAGGGCAAGCATGATCCTGGAGCAGGATGAAGGTAAAAGTTAATACAGGAACTATCTAGGAAGCAAAGTTATGGATAGAAGGATAAGCATAGATATGCACATATGTAAAATATTAATTCATAAAAAAGACTGGTATTGGCCTAGCTACATATATTTATATGGCAAGACACTGAGGTATTAGATAACTTCAGGCTTCTGCTCATACCCTCCCTCAAAGCAAGACCATTTTGTTCTAACAAACTGGCATTCTGTGAGTCTCATCCTCCCAGCACAATCACTGATGACAAAATCAGTGCATAAGCAAATGTGGTGAAGAAAGCTGATGGGGGCCAGCTATTAAAAGATGTGGCATCTGTGGTCTTAAAAACCTGAAGATAAGCATGTGGCAATTTAGGAGAGAAAAGACAAGCCCACATGGAAAAAGTACACCAGCCTGTGCAATCATGAGGTGTTATCATGACTGGGTAACAGGTATCAGAAAACCCAAAACAAACAAACTATTGTTCAGAATGAGGTGGGGCTCAGAGCAGAGACCCAAAGACAATTTGTAAAAAAATGGAACACCCCTCACAGAGGGGTCACAGGGAAGGGATGAGTTAACGAGTGCATCGTAAAACATTGATGGAGCACACAGTATTTCTCTGGTTCCTTGAGGCTTCCTCACCTCCCACTATCATGACACCAGTACTGTCTTTCAACTTGGCTAGACTGGAGCATGTACACAGCTACAGATAAGGAATAAGAGCTCACGACACAAGGACTCCAGGGTCAGAGATGGAAGTAGCTATACCAGAAAGGTAGGGGTAGGATGGGGAGAGGAGAGAAGATATGGGGAACTGATTGAAATGCTGGGCACATAACCCCACACAATCCTCCTCCTAGGGGATAAAGAACAGACCATTTGAGAAGGCAGACACCGGTGAATGTAAGATATGAAAACATCAATAATTTATGATTTATCAAGGGTCATGAAATTTGGGGAGGGAAAAAAAGAAGCTGATACCCAGGATTCAATAGATCATAAAGGTCTAGAAAAAAATATGGCAACATTTGTACAAATATGTTAGATACAATTGATGTGTGGATTGTTATGAGAACTGTAAGAGGCCCCAATAAAATGATCTTTTATTTAAAAGAAGAATTGGACTAAACACACGAACAGACAGTTCATCAAAAATGAAATATAAATGGCTAACAAATACATGAAAATGATTATAATCCCTAGCCATCAGAGAGATGCAAATTAAAACTACAATGAAATCCCCTCTTCAACGACATAGCTATCTCAATTCAAAATACAGAAGGCAGTAAATACTGGACAGGTTGTGGAGAGATGAAACTCACATACACTGTGGATTTGTAAGTACATACAAGTACTATGGAAAACGACATGGGGACACTTTACCCCACTGGGAATTCAAATCCCATATCATCTAATAGTACCAACCACAGGCATATATCTCAAAGGAAGAAGAGACAACACAAAAGTTGACCTATGCTCTGCCATGTTTAACAGCAGCACAGTTCACAATAGCAAGAAATGGTGATCAGCCCAAATGTACAAGAGTAGAAAAATGCATACAGAAACTATGGTATATATGCACAATGGAATATTATGCATCCTTAAAAAACAAAAAGCGGTGAGCAGTTCTTAAAAAAAATACCCGAGTTCATGGATCACAATGAATGGTTCAGGATGACAAAGGCACCGTGTTTTGGCAAAGGACTGCCAGCTAGGCAGTGGGGATGTGGGAGTGAAAAACATCGGACAATTGCTGAACTTGAGATATTAGTTTTTTATCACCGCTTCCTATGTTAGCCGTGTCATAGACAGGGGTGTAAATGGTTTTGAAGTTCAGAAATAAAACTGCTGTTGACTGCTAATTACTCACATACCTTGTATATAAAAAGATAATGTGCTTGTTGTTCAGACATAAGCAAGTGTTCCTGCCATTTTGAAATTTGAGCCATTTATTCGTTGCGTGCATGTTGCAAAACTTCTGCATTCAGCAACAATATATTCTTGTTTTAGTATCTACAGTATACTTTCCTGTTGTTATGCTGGAGAAGAAAGGAAAGATGATGGCTGTTCAGGGTGCACATGGCTTAGGAATTCCTATAAGCCATAAGAGAAAATTGATGGAGGCAGATGAGTATATTGATTTCCTGTTAAATATAGCAAGACAAAATTTGGAAGAAAAACAAGAAGATAATTCAAAGATTCTTCAATTGCCTCTCCCATGCTTTGCAAATGGCAAGTACTACTAAATCATATCCCAAGGGCACAGAGAAAAGTCATCCATCATGTAGTCATAAGGAAAAAGGAACTCAGAGAACGCATGTGACAGATGTATGTAACTGGAACAAACAACAGAGAACCTGAGTATGATGATTGCGATCCAGGATTCCATGTTACCATCTTCCAAGAAGAAAGTTATGCCTTGCTTCTGAAGTATCTTCATGGAATAATGTTCCTAGTAGTTAAACAATTGCTCTTCCTAAACATGTTTTAGGTTGGTGAATTTATCAGTCATCCATAGGAGTACTTAGTGGTTGCAAAGAGCTCACTCCCAAATACTACCCCAAAGGTTGAGAGTGCCACGTAGCCAAAGACGCCTGGCAAGAGTGGCTGGTTATGGCTTTGAAAACTCCAGAGGATGATGGAGCGATGCACGCGAGATTGTCCTAAGTCAGAATCAGCTCAGCAACCATGCAGCAGCCATTCATAAAATCAAGAACTAATTTCTCTATGAATATAGAGAATTCTATCTTTTAAATACAGAGGTTTTTAAAAATAGCTTTGTGTGATGCTTTGCATGGGCATAAATTATCAGGCAAAAACATTGAAATCACTGGCAACTTCAACTTTTCTCCATTTATCCTGATGTTACCCATAAATCCATCTGTAAAAATTGTTTACCTTACATGGAAGTGCTCTCCATACTGTAGCCTTGACCTTCAACAACGAGTCCTTCACATTCCTCTTGCTTTCAGGAACCAAGGTTTGGGCCCCTGAATATCATTAGTCATCCTCCAATCCAGTTGCCCCATTATTTTTCATATAGCCTAGCTTCTTGAATTATTTGCTTAGCATAAATATTGAATGAGAATGGTGAGAGTATGCTGTTCTAACTCACACATGTTCTGGTTTTAAAACATACAGTATATTAGTTGGATCATTATATTACATTCAAGTACATAAGAAATATATTCTGCATACTCAAAATTATATAGATTTTAAAATTCTCAACATGGTTTAAAGTTTTTCAAGATAAAATGTGTACTTAAAATTTACAATTATTGAAGCTCTAGATATTTGTTCTGTGCTGAGTTAGAAAACAAAAAAAAACATATGAAAACAAAAAAGACATATGAAAAGTCGAAAGAAAAGTGCAATGTAGAGACATGTCAAAAACAGAGATGAGCTGCTTCAGCATCCATTTTCACTGCTGCCAGGCAAGTACATGTTTGCCTTTCTAGGCAGGCTAAGCAGTCTCCAAAGTAGAGGTAAGCATATGCAAAATGAAAACTGTGACATTTAGTTTGTACACAAAGTATTTATGAGGATACACAAGGTAAAGTTGAACATTTTTCTTAGAAATATACATTGATTTGGCACATGATAGAAATTCCATACTTTCCAGCTGAAAACACGTGGGCACTTGAAAAAGCTCATAGAAAAATCCCATTATCTTATTTTTTGCTTCTTTTTTAAAAAAATCATTGTATTTGGGACTTCTACATCGCTTATCACAATCCATATGTACATATACGGTGCCAAGCATCATCTCCTGCCTGCTTCCATCATCATTCTCCAAGTATCCGCTTTTCCCTTGAGTCCTAGACATAAGCTTTTCATATTTTCCTCTCTATTCCAAGTCCCCTCTCCCTAACCAATCCTCAATACTTTATAAATTATTATTATCATTTTGTCATATCTTACACTGTCCAACATCTCCCCTCGCCCAACCCTCTGCTGTCCATCCTCCAGGCAGTATATTATGTGTATATCCTTATAATTGGCTCCCCCACTCTACACCATTATCTTATAATTCCATTTTTCTTTGACATTTCTAAAGTTCCAGTAGCTGGATGATTGGATTCTCATTTTTGCTATACTTGGTGTAAGTAGGATTAATTGAATGCAAATTGTTTGTGTGGAAATTTTAATTGAATATGATAAAATATTTCACAAACAATAATATTTGTGAAAAGTAATTATAAGTATGAAGTTCTCTTCCCCAGTGATGTTTGCAATTTTTACATGTATCAAATGGTTGAGATAGAATGCAAATCTTCTCAAGTCTATCAATTGCTCAGTCTAGTTCCACCATTGTCTAATATGTGGTCAAAATATGTAATATAATATGAAATATATGATGTAGTATAGTATATTATAGTACTGTGACACATTAAATTACAGTCACATGATTTATTATTAATTAATGGCCAAATTATTTTTTGACCAAACTTTACAATGAAAATCCAAATAGATAAAATCACTATTGTTTTGTACACTGATCAAAACTGCATTTTTCCTTTTATTGAAACCTTGATACTCATATCATTAGAAAAATGATTTATTAAGTTCTAGATGTGAAATTATATTTAGCTGATAATAGATTAAAACTTTGCAAAATTTATAGCAAGAATTAAAATTGTTTAAGGTGTCATATCCTAGCATGATATTTTGATGTATTAAAGATCTACAAAAATTCTACTGAAAGTTCAAATTTCTTTTAATCTTGCAGCTCAAAATTTCTTCAATCCAACTATAAGAAAATAATCCTACATTAAAATAGTAAACCTCTTTGAGATAAATTATGCATGGAAAATAGGACTGACTACATTAGGAACTTAGGATGTCTGATTATGTTATAATCTCTACACATTCATTTCTAATAAGAACTAATTCCATTTAATGTAGTGATCTCTTTGCAGCTGGAGATTTGAGTTTGATAGCTCAGTGTTTATGTTAATCCCAACATTTATGTGGAAGCATATTGATTTGTTTGTGTGGTGGCAATATTGGATATTTTAGGGGGCTCATATACCAATCTTTTAAAAGTCAGGGGCATGATGGCGCCTCGTACCAGTAACTTTGTTAATGGAATATGCTGTTTCTATCTCAGTTGGAGCTTACAGTCAAAAGCACATTTAACAAGAAAATATCCTTATTACCATTTTAAAATCCTTTTGGAGATTTTAAAGAATTAGCTTTGGAAAAGAAGTTATTTACTTATTTACCTTTGACAAATTTTGGATGTTGTTAATTTTGACAGGATGAATAAACATATTTAGGGAGTGCCATATCACACTTCTGGAAAATTTGCCATCTTTAATATTTTGGAAGAAGACTCCAGCCTTTTTCAAGGGAGGCTGTGGAGGAAGAGAAGAAAGGAGAAGGTCAAGGAGGGTGGAGGTCCTGGGGAGGGGGTGGGCTAGAGGGTTGGGCACCTGGATGAGGAAACAACCCTTTGCTAATCACCTTTCACAAGCAATAAAATCTCTCAGGACCAGCCAGGTCCATTTCCAAGAGAAGTGGGGTGGGGGGAGGAGCAAGTGCCACTCAAGCCAGATTTTTATGAAAGATGACAGTTTGCAAATATCTCAATCTTGGACAAGCCTGCACCACTGACACAGAGGAGTGCAGCAAAATTGGACGAGTCAGCAGCCAACATTTATTTCATCAGCACCTGTCCAATCTCTGCTGATGGCTTGATCATCTAGGGAGGCAGGAAGCAGGAGGGCTCATTCTGCTGGTTACTCTCAGGCAGCCTGCATGGATTAGTCCAAAGTTTTAAATAAATATGTAAAGAGGGATAAAAGACGAATTTATAAAAGCTCTGCTCACAGAACCAGCACATGACTGGATTAGCTTTTTAGTTATGCCGAAGAGGAGGCCGAGTAATTACAGAAATATTGATTGCTGTTCCTCCGGGGTGACAGGGAGATAGCCATGTGCCTTGCTACTGTAGAGGCCTTTCTCCTGATACCAACCTCCTCTTGGTCCAGAGAACTGTGCAACTGTAGATGTGACCCCATCAGGAATCCTTCTTCCTGCAATGTCTGATACGCTGAGAAGATAGACTCTGTTGGAAATAGAAGTCTTATTTCTTTCCCAGACATTGGCATGAACAAATGTTAAAATAAATACTAAACATGGGTGGTGAATGAAGGGATTTTCTTTACTATTTCTTTTTTTTCCCCTTTTCTTTTTTTTTTTTTACTATTTCTATCAAAGACATAGCCGACTTTAGGTTTCACATTAGAGTATATCAGAGTTAGCTACCTGGCCAAATTCAGATAGCAGATGTGTTTCGTGTGATATTAAAATTACATATATATATGAAATCACATGTAATACATATTTTCAAAATATTATTCTATTTTTAAATGGCAACCAAAAAAACTAGAATATTTTATAGCTGTATCTTAGATTCAGCATCACCTGGATGAACGTAATCAGAAGAGGTGGCAACATATACTTTAGAAAATGTCTATGCACAGAGTCAGTACATGACGAAGTTAGTTTTTTCAATACTTTTGGCCACAATCTGGAATATCTGCAAAGCAGCCCCCTCACCCACTTGTGCTAGTACTCGCTTCCCTGTTCTGGATAACTTTCCAAAATATAAGCTAAGGATTGCTTGCCATCGATTGGCAGATTTGCACCTCTTATCATTTACACTATTCTGTATTTCACTCGTCATCTTCTTTAAGTGTGAGGTTTGGCTACAGACACGGAACTCAATCTGTCCTGTAGGTAGGTTGCAGTTGGTCAGATTTCTGATCTCAAAAATAGTAATGCTGTTTGTTTCATGTGGTCTCTGGTCAGGAGCAGAGCTAGGTCTCTTGTACCAGGCACTAACTACGTGCTGGTTCCATCTACACTCTCTCTCCATTTGGCAACCACCTTGGCTTTGCTGTTGCTAGTTGATGTGAAAGCTGAAGGCCAGGATCGTGTTTCACTCTGTTGTAGACAGGATAGCAGTAAGTCAGACCTGACTCAACAGCATCTAACAACAACAGTTACTTTGGAGATGATTCTGACTCATTGCAACATGATAGGTCTAAGAATAATGCATCGCCAGGTCCTGTGCCATCTTATTGATCATAGGTACACTTGAGTCCATTATTGTGCCCACTGCAAATTCATCTCAAGGAGGGCTTCTGTCACATTTGCTCACATTATGCTGCACCTGACCTTAGTCTTGATATTATCAATTGCAGCAAATGCATGTGAAAGTTGAACATTGGATAAGAAGGACTAAAGAAAAAAATCAATGCACTTGAATTGTGCTGCTGAAGAATAGTGAAAGTACTGTGGACTGTTAAAAAGACAAACACATCTGTCTGGGAAGAAGTTAGAGTCGGAAAGCTCTTTAGAGGCAAGGATGACAAAACTTCATCTTATATAATTTGAACATGAAGTCAGGAGAGACTAGTTCCTAGAAAAGGACAATGTGCTTGTCACAGTGGAAAAGCAGCAAAAAGGAGACAGGCCCTGAATGAGATGGAGTGGTACAGTGGCTGCCACAATGGGTTCAAGGCTAGGAACTACAGTGAGATTGGTGCAGGCCAGGGCCATGTTTTGGTCTGCTGTGCATAGGGTTGCCATGGGTCAGAACTAATTCAGCGGTACCTAGCAAGAACATGCCTTAGATTCTTGATGATGAACATTTTGAAGGAATGCTCATTCCTGACAATATGTTCAAAGTAAGAAAGACAGTATCTCGTGATCCTTCCTTTTAAGGGACATTCTTATTTTATTGTGTTGATAACAAGGATGGATGACAGTTCAAACACATCAACTACTTCACAGGAGAAAATGTGGCAGCCTGCTTCTCTAAAGATTTACAGTCTCAAAACCCTATACAGGGTCACTGTTGATTGAAATAAATTCTGTGGCAATGGGTTTGGTTGCAAGAGTTATTTGTTTGTTTATCCGGAAGTCTACAATATATTTTAATTTTCTTCACCTAAGGTCCTTTAAGAGAAAAAAAAATCTCATTTTATGGTTAATATGTACATAGACATGGAATTTACAGAAATTGAAATTCAATTTGGAAGATGATGTGAAATGAGAGATTTCATTGCTTGACTCAAAACTGAAATACCAGAAAGTTGTTTACCTGTGTTTCATTGGCTATGAAAAGACTTTTTTCTATGTTGACCACAACAAATCATGAGAACATTGAGATGACTGGTAATTCCAAAGCACTTAATTCTGTTCTTTTGAAACCTGTACAGAGACCAAGAGCCAGGAACAAGGGCTAGTGCATATTTTAAAATAAGGAAAGTTGGTTGTGGTCATATTATATTTGTTCCCTCTATTTTTAAATATGTACTGATAAAATAATCTCAGAAATTGGAATATATGAAGAACAATAGAGAAATCATATTGGAGGAAGACTCATTATCAAATTTCTTATATGCACATGATGTAATCTTGCTTTCTGAAAGCACAAAGATTATATCAAGGGCATATCTATTTATGAAGATCAAAGACTGCAGCCTTCAAAATTTACTGACTTTAGATCAAAATTTAGTGTAAGGAAAATAATAATCATCACAACTAGACCAATAAACAATATCATGATAAACAAATAAAAGATTGAAATTATCAAATATTTCATTTTACTTAGGTCCACAGTCTATATCCTAGAAAGCAGTAGTCAAAAAGTAAAATGATGGATCATATTGGGCAAATTTGCTGCCCAATATCAAATCTCTCTAAAGATTTGAAAGCAAAAAATGACACCTTGAGCACTAATGTAAGACTGGCCCAAACCATGGGATTTAGAGTTGCTTCATATGCATGAGAAAACTAGACAATGTTTAGGTAAGGGAGATGGGAAAGAATTGAGGTATTATGATTATGGTTTTGCAGGAACTACTGGATATACCACAGATTGCCACAAGATTGAACTACTATGTCCTGGAAGAGGTACAGTGAAAATATTGCCTCTAGGTGAGGGTGGTAGGACTTTGTCTCACATACTTGAGTTATACTTTCAGAATTGCTATCCTCACAATTATTGATTTGTTTTAACATTCTGTTTTAGCTATTGGGCCAATACAACTCAAGGAGAGCCATCCTCGTTGGTAAAGTACAAAATCATGAAAAAGAGAAAGGCGTTCAATGAGAAGGATCGGTACAGTGGCTACAAAATGGCTCATACATAGCAACAATTGTGAGCATGGCGATGTTTCTGTCTGTTGTTTTTAGGGTGTGGTGGTCATATATTTATGTTACTTTCATGATTGAGATGTAGGGGTGGATTCTATCCTGTTAATATGGAGATAGTCATTGAGTAGCCAATGTAGCCTCTGTGTAGGCAAGGCTTTCTCCTGAGACTTCTGGGAAATCTCACGATATTTCCCTCATGGAGATGAGAAGCTATCTCTCCAGTTGTTGGGAGTTAGTCTCAGAGATGGCGAATTACAGACAAGGCAAGATGGCAGTGTCCCAGGAACAGGAGGAGCCGGAAGAGAAGCCACATGGCCTTTCCCTGATGCAAGCAGACCGCTGAAGCGGGAGAATCCACATGGAGTTCCCTGGCGACACTGAGTTGCTTCTACCACCACTGGATGCTGTTGATGGACTCTGAGTCCTGGAAATGAGGAGCCATGAGGGGACCTCTGAGAGTGCTGGGACTCTGCACCCATTGGCCTGTGACTTCGTGAGTTGGAAGGAGACATTATAGACTGGTATCTGGCATATGGGCTAATATTGGACTTATGACTTTAAACTGGACTGGGTTGGGATGCTTTCTCAATGTTCCATTCCTTTTGTATATAAACCATTCCCTTATATCCATATGTGTGTCTATGAATTTGTTTCTCTAGTCTACCCGAACTAACACATAGGATTAGTAAGAGTCAGAATTGACTTGCAGTGTGGCAGTCATATGCTTATGTTAATTTTATTATTGAAATGTAGGGGTGGAGTCTAGTCTGTTAATCTGGAGATAGCCATTGAGTAGCCTATGTTGGCATGGCTTTCTCCTGAGACTTCTGGGAAATCTTGCAATATTTCCCTCATGAAGATGAGAAGCTATCTCTTGGTTGTTGGGAGTTAGTTCTGAGAGATGATGAATTACAGACAAGACAAGGTGGCAGCGTCCAAGAAGCTAGAGGAGCCGCTAGAGAGACCACATGGCTTTGCCCTGATAGAGCCAGACCGCTTTTCCATCCTTTCCCCTCTTCTCCTGCTCTCCCTTCCTCACCAACTCTCAATACTTTATAAATTATTGTTCTGTCATATCTTACACTGCCCGACTTCTCCTCCAACCCACTCCTTTGATGCCTGTCCTTCAAATAGGAGCTTATGTGTATATCCTTGCAGTTGATTCGTCTCTCTACCCCACCTTCTCTCCACCCATCCAGCAGCTCCAATCTCACCACTGGCCTGAAGGGGCTCATCCATCCTGGTTTTCCCATATCTCCAGCTCCCCTTTCTACTAGTGTACCTTCTTCAGTCCATCTGGACTTGTAAAGTAGAGTTGGGACCATGATGGTTGGGGGTAGGGGGGTGGGGGGGGGAGGGAGGAAGGCTTCAGGAACTAGAGGAAACTTGCATGCATCATCACTGCCTGGCTGCCCCCCGATTTGTCTGTCTCCTCCCTGTGACTCCCCTATAAAGGGGTCACCAATCACCCACCAGTGGGCCTTAGGTCCCCACCTGCTTTCCTCCTCATTAGTAATGATGTGATTCTTGTTCTTTCTCCTCTAGTTCTTTAGTGAGGGTCCCCACCCCTCCCCCACTATCATGACCCCTTACGAATCTGGCTAGACAAGAGATGTACATGGGTACAGATAAGATAAAGAAACACAGGGAATCCAGGACAGATAAACCCCTCAGGACCAAGCATTATAGTAGTGATAGTAGGAGGGGAAAGGAAAGGTAGGAGGAGAAAAGGGGAACCAATCACAATGATCTACATGTAGTCCCCTCCCAGAGGGATAGGTGACAGAATAGTGGGAGAAGGAAGACATTCGTTAGTGCAAGACATGATTTTTTTTTAATTATCAAGGGTTTATGAGGGATGGAGTGATTGGGGGGTTGACCGGTGGAGATGAGGACCCAATACCAAAGGCTCAGTTGAAAGAAGATGGTTTGAGAATGATGATGGCAACAAATGTACAAATGTGCTCAACACAATAGAAGGATGCTTGGATTGTAATAAGAGTTGTATGAGTCCCCAATAAAATGATCAAAAAATAGTTACAGGGGCAGCTCTACCCCATCATTCACCATGAGTGGGCATGGAGTCAATGCAGGGAGTTTGGGTTTTTTATGCATTAGTGAAGTCATCCTCTATTTTGTGATCTCGTGTAGTCACCTTCCATCTTTTTCATAATACAGTTTTTTTGATTAGTGATCAGTGTTTGGGGACATAACCATGCAAATCAGTTTGCAGTGGGAACAGTAATAGTGCTGGTCCGTGGGGCATTGTCTGGCTCCTGACTTTAGTGAACATATAAAACTCCATCTCTGTTTATGTTAGATTGGGGGACATGGTCTTGACTGTGTTTAATATTCATTCTTACCACTTTATTAGGAAAAGCTCCTAATTGGCATGAAAATCTTAAAAATCTTCTATTTTCTCCACCAAGAAATAAAGAGTAATACAAGTAAAGACATTCATGTTATTATCTTCATTTTTACCATGGATCCTTGGTGGTATAGTAGGTTACACAGTGGGCAGCTAACCAAAGGACCATAGAATGGACATGCCAGTCACTCTGTTTGAGAAAAAAGGGGCATTTGGCTCCCATAGCTTTGACAATCCACAGAGGCTGTTCTATTATGCCCCATAGAGTCACTATAAAATTGGAAAATATTTAATGGCAGTGAGTTTACCTGTATATACTATTATTTTAGTTGTTATTGATCATTGATTTCTCTGTATTAGTTACTCTTACTCCCTAGTTGCTAGCAGTATTATGGATTTTGCTTTCCTCTTAGACAGACAAATAATACCAGTCCTGCCTGCCAGTAAAGCAAGATGCAAATGAATATGTTATCTAGTGGTATACTTAAAGTCTAGCCTCATCTTTACAAAAGTATCAAAGTGATGCTTCCTGAAACAAAAATATCAATTAAAAAATCCAGAAATCATACAATTGAAAAATACAATAGCTCAAATGAAAAATGTACTAGAGAAACTCAACAGTAGCTTTGAATAGGCAGAAAAAAAGAATCTATGAACTTTAAGGTAGTCCATGAATACTAAGAAATAAAGCAAAGAAGTAGAAAAAATAAAGTCTCAAAGATGGATGGGACCCTATCTCTCTCTCTCTTTCCACATGGATAATGTTGATGATGATAGACACATACATACATATATACATACATACATACATAGGTGCATATATGGTAGATCCAAAAGGAGACAAAAGAAGAGAGAAATAAGAAGAAAGAATATTTGAAAATATAATGGCCCAAATCTTTTAAAAATTGATGAAAACTTGTATTTGTCTATATCAAGCATGTTCAACCAAATCCAAGTAAGATAAACTAAAAAATATGCATACTTAGACACATCATAATAAAACTATAGAAAGAAAAAGGATCTTGCATGTACCAATAGATAAGGAACTTGTCACATATATAGACTTCCAATATGATTAACAACTGATTTTTATCACAAATAATGGGGGCCTAAAATCATTGGTTGATATGCTCATAGTGCTGATCTAAGATAACAATTTATATATTAGTCCAGGTAGACTAGAGAAACAAATTCATAAGCCTCTATATGTATATAAAGGAGAAGTTTATATACAAGAGGAATGGAACATTGAAGAAACATCCCAGCCCAGTGCAGTCCAATGTCATAAGTCTGATATTAGCCCATATGTCTGACACCAACTCACGAAGTACATGCAATGACACCAGAGCAATCACAAACCAAGGGTGCAGAGTCTTGAGTATCCAGTAGCTGTAGAAGCAGTAGACGCATCCCGGTGCTGGTGGGGGTCTCCCTGTGACTCCTCATTTCTAAGGTTCAGTGTCCATCAGCAATATCCAGTGACAGTAGAAGCATCTCAACACTGGCTGATAGGAGTCTTATGCTTTCTCCAGCCCCAGAGGTTTGGTCCCATCAGGGTAAGCCCATGTGGCTTCTCCTCTGGCTTCTCCAGTTTCCAGGACTCAGGGTCTATATTATGCTGCAGTGTTGTGTTATCTTGTCGGTAGACCATCAACTCTGGTCTGGTAGACCGGTCAAGTCTCTCTCCTCCAATTGGGAAATACTGCGTGACTTCCCAGAATTCTCAAGAGAAAGCCATACCCACACAGAGGCCTCTTTGTCAATCTCCAGATTGACAGACTAGACTCCACCCGTACACTTCCATTGCTGAAATCAACACAGATCAGTGTCACAGGTGGCTTCTGTATTATTGCTATGCTGAAGCTTATGTCACAGATATTTCAAATGTCAGCAGTATGGGCCAGTATAAGCAGGTGTCTGCAGAGTACCTGGCTAAGAACAAACTACACAGAAAGAAAAGACTGTCTATGTCAGAGAAATTAGCCACTGATAACCTCATGGATAACAAGGCCCATTAGTCCTTTGGGAAATGCAAATCAAAGCCACAAGGAGTTATCACTAAATCCACATTAAAATGTCTCTAATATGTTGGTGAAGATGTTCAGAAATTTGAACATTCATATCTTCTGCCACATACAAACATTTTAGGAAAGAGCTTGAACAGCTTCTGAAATAGTACAGCATATGAATATCATATAACAACAAATTCCACTCCTATGTATTGACCCAACAGAAATGATGGTGCATGAGGATACAAAGATTTGCATACAAATGTTCATAGCATCATTATGTATAAAAATCCAAAATTGAAAATACTCCAAATTTCCATCAACTAATATATGTCTATTGAATATTATTCAATTATAAAAATGAACTGCTGATAAGATTATGCTACAGAAAAACATTATGTTAAGCAAATAAAAAATTAGACACAAAAGGATAGCCACAGCATAATTACATATATATATATATATATATATATGATAAATCTATCAGGACAGAAATCTGATGAGTGTTTGTCTTGACATGAAATTGACCACACAAGTAGAGAGTGGCTGGAAATGGGCATGAGAAAAATTTTGGTGTGAGTAAAAAATTATCAAACGCAATGGCAGTGATTACTTCATCCTGTATACATGTATCAAAAAATATCGATGCCTACTTTCTATGGGAGCATTTTATGTTAAACAAATTAACTTCAGTAAATCTGTTTTAAGATGTTAAAGTCATAGAATCTTTGATTGAAAAACAACCCCATGAGTTATCTAACAAAACAGTTATGCATTAAAATAAAAGAACACTTAGTGAGTGCCTGCTATCTCCCAAGAATTACTCTAGGCCCTTGAGTTTCAGCAATGAAAGTGACAGGCAGTGATGATAATATGAGTAGCCTTATATTATAAAACTTCAAAATAAATTAGGTGAAAACTGAAAGTGTAGAACAGAGAAGGGGTGTGCTGTGGCAGCGATGAGAAGAGCAGTTTGTGGCATTGGCACTGTCATGGTTGTCCTCACAGGGAAGGTGTTGGGGAGCCGATAGGCATATGGAAGCTACATATCAGAAGGAAAAGTGCAATTGGTGAAAGGGAAAGCTGCAGCAAAGGCCCAGAGCGGCAGGAGCCCTCGAGTGCTGGGAAAAAGCTTAAAGACCCAGGTCACTGGATGGACCCTTACGTGAATAAAAACCTGCAGTTGGTGAGAGTGGCATGATTTTCCGAGTGACACTTCGATGGGTTGGCTAGGGGAACAAGAGGTTTCTCCATGACAGAGAGCTGAAGGAGATGCTAGAGCTGAAGGATGCACTCGTGTCTTATTTCCCAGAGTCATCATAGCAAATTTTCACAAAGGGAGGCGCTTTCAAACAGAGAGTTTTAGTGGTTCACCCTTCTGATGTGCGGAAGTCTGAGTCCAGAGCATCTGAAAGACAGTGCTTTGTCACTACTTGGCATCACTCCTCATGTGTCTCTCCCTCCAGATTAGAAATTGTACCCACAACTTTTTAATGCATCTTAACTTGCCACATCTTGAAAAACAGACCCCATTTTCCACATACCGTCACATTCACAGGTACAGTTGTTAGGATGACATCATATTTTGGGGACGGGACACAATTCAACCCATAAAAGCTCCATAGCAGACACTGCGGGAAACAGCACCACATCGCAGAGAATGTGCCCTTGCATTTGATTCGGGACTTGTTTTCTTCAAATGGAATACAAGTATTGGGTCTTGCTCTTCAACCTCCACACCATGTGGTTACACTTTATTTCTATCCAAAACCAGGATAGTAACCCTAACCTCCTGTTATCAAATGCAAGAATAGAAGGAGATAAATACTTACTGGACTAAAACAATGATTTTTTTCTAGCAATTTTAGGTTTACAGAAAACTGTGTGCAGAGAGCAAAGAGCTCTCATGTAATCCTTGTATAAGTATTTGACATTCCTGTGAAACATTTGTTAAAACTGATGAACTTATGTCAAAACATCATTATTAACTAAAGTCCATTGCTTTCATCAGGGTTCATATTATAGATTATAAAAATAAATTACTTCTAACTGGAAATCCCTTATTAAGAGAAAACATAGAAATATTAGCTCCCTGCTTGAACTTAGGCACAGGACTAATAATTTATTTCATTCATAACATTGCTGATGGTGCGAGCAGGAACAAATTAGGGAAGAAAAACCTAAATATTTTAAATATTTGCATAATTGTGTTGTATTTCTGGTGGTGGATGTCAGAGGCCTCTCCCTGCTTATAGCACAGCAGGTCCACCTTAGATTAGCAAATGCAAGTGATGTGCCAAACTCTTTAAATAGCCAGTGGATGTAAACACAACACCAAAATCAGTCTGTTTGCTTTAAAGTGGCATCAGCCCAAAATCTGTTCTTATTCTAGCTCTAATATTTTAACTAAATAACTTAGGAGACTTACCTGACCTCTTTTATGCTCTGGAAATAATGGCTGTTTCCTAGGAAGGGCTGGGAGGATTAAGTACGTCAATGCATGTAAGATACTCAGCACAGAGTCTGACTGAGTGTAAGCGCTCAGTAAATGGTAGCCTAAAATTGGACCTACCAATAATGATCTGGGCATATGCTTTTCTTTACTGACACCAACAAATCGATAATGAAAAAGAGGGAAATTCTTCCACAGAGTCAAGAGCAGATTTGCATAGCTTAAAGTGATGCCTAAATTGCTGCCTCTGTAATCTTACTGTCCTATGAAATGTTAATATGTGAATAGCTGTTTTGAGGCCAAATATACTCCAGCAAAAATGAGCTTGCAATTTTTAAAGGAATGCACATCTTTAACTTTTGAAGATTCCAATGAGTTAGAATTGAAAATATAACATGGAGTGTCATGTGAGTTTTGAGGTTTAATTTTCACATCATTAAAAGAGATGGTTTAGAGGGTCCATAGAAGAGAAACAGGAGGTGAGAAGTAAAAAAAAAGTCCTGGAAACAAACTGCATGAGGTGGATATGACTGAGATGGGAATGGGAAAAACCACAGTAGCTGGTACCAGAAGCAATGCTAAGTTCACAGGAAAGGGAGAAGTCAAAGAGTTTCACTTTGTAAGGAATATGGCATAAAATTTAAGACATAAGTCAGGGGAAAAAAGGAAAAGAGGCAAAAGGTGTTTTGCCTTTAGTGTCTATATTGTTTCAGAGGGTTTAAGCTCTCTTTTTTTTCTTTACAATTTGGTAAATTTCTTTACAATTTGGTAGACATTCACCATCTCCACTTTCCTGAGGAGAAAATTGGGGCTCCCGGAAATTAATATTGTGCCTATCTTGTTTGAGCATGTGAAGAGCAAAGCAGATATTCTAGGCCATGCCCTTTCTGCTACTATAACCCTTACTTCAGGCGGTTGCTCAAAAGATGGCAACTTCATCCATCTGAAAATACCAGAATAATTATGTAAAAGGTTAAAATTCCTTTTATTGAACCAATTTAACTGTAGAGTGTCATGGTGTTAGTCTAAAAATTTGCTTTGATTATTTAAAATGCTTTTTGAGTGTGACTTCTGGTTGGAGCAACAGAGAACAGTGCTCTTGAAGAGCAGTACTGAGTTATACCCTTAACCTGAAATAAGTACAGCATAAACACTGCACCCCCAGTTTTATTTCCTCAAACCTTTCTCCTGAAAATGCTTCCTGCTATTTAGCAGGATCCAAAGGTCTATCTATCTAACTATCATCTATCTATCCATCATCTATCTATCTATCATCTATCTATCTATGTTTCATCTATCTATCTATCATCTAATCTATCTATCTTTTAATTCCCCAAGTTCAGGCCATGTTCTGTCATGATCAAGTATGTAGAATAGCATCAAATTTATAAATGTACTAGATGATGAGCCCCAGTGGTTATATATTGGTTATATAGTGGTTATATATTGTGCTGCAAACTGCCAGGACAGCAGTTTGAAACCATCAGTTGCTACCCAAGAGAAAGAAGAGGCTTTCTAGTCTTACAGAGAACTAGTCTCAGAAACTCACAAGGGCACTTCTACCTTATCATGTAGGTTCACTGTGAGGTGGTGTCAACTTGACGGCAGTGCATTTTGATGGGAAGAGGTTATTAGAAGAGGCGATGTGTGCTTTGCTATTGTTTTGTTCTTTTTTAAAAGGACGGATAAGGTGTTTCTGGCCCGAATTACTTGCTCAGTCTGAACCTACTGTATAGTCCTCAATAATAAACAATAGTAAATCCCTCTGACAGAGTGGGTTCGTAGACTGTGAAAATATGGTATTTATTTCAATGAAGAGATATATACCTAGGCATCTCTGCTTGTCCAAATGATTAAGACACCTGGTTGCTCACCTAACAGATGGAGACTTGAGTCTTTCAACATGTACTGCGAAAGTGAGCCCTGGTGATCCACTTCTGAAAAAGCAGTCACTGGAAATCCTATGAAGCATACATGGGTTTTTCATGAGTTAGTGTTAATTTGAGAGAAGTCTGTTTTGGTTAATATCTACATAATACTGTAAACATCCTAGGAAAGCAATGCCTTTAATGAAGTGAGCATAAAAACGTCCAGTTCATAGGGCTCATGTAGAAATGTTTAAGTGTTAAGCACCGAATTAGTTTATGAGTTATTGCTCATTCTCCATTTCACTCAGTAGCTCATGAGACTATGAAGAACACAAAATCCTGTATGACAATAGCCAAGATAGACAGCGAGGGGAAGGGGTCTGCTAATTTTTCTGGAAACTAAATAGCTTTCAAGACTGTTTGGATTTGAACCCATGCCCTCACTCCTTGAGGTCTTGCTACCCTGTTGTTAACCCTCCAGCCTGAAAGCACCATTGCAATGAATAAAGGAAAAATTAAAACTTAGAGCATAATCTCAAAAAACATTTGGCTGTACTTACTCTAACCCTTATGTGATGCGACACAATGTGAATTTGTATTACACAGTGCGCTTTCATTGAGGAGACCAGAGGCACCAGGGGCACCCCTGAGTAATTAGCAGCTGATGAAATCCAGGCAAGCACAGTCCCTCTCAGTGTCAAGGCCCGCTCGGAGGGCAGCCCCTTTATGTAAATATAAAAGGATAATTATATCGGGAGAAAAATGGAACAGGTATCATTTATTGCAGGGATGGAGAATGGAAATTTTGCAAGCACTAAGCAACCTGGGGTGTCCAGGGAGTTCGAAGCAGGGTGCAGCAAGCAACTGGAGGCCCAGCCCAAGCTCAGCAAACAGGCCAGGCAGCTACGTGCTTGTCAGTAGTCATTCTTCTCCGCTGGAAACCTACACAAAAGGGGAGTCACCGAGCTGATGGACTTCATCAAGAGCATATGGAATACATTACGCTTAATGACAGGTTGTCAGCCACTCAGCCAGCCACTACTGGACGAGGAGGCTGCGCAGGCGGAGGCGTTGGCCAGCGAGAGGCTCCCCGGTGGCTCAGGGCGTCCCTGAGATTGTGCAGCAGAAGGGTGCAGAGTGGGGGACACCTGGAGAGCTAATGGGTGGGGGGAGCACTTTACAAGCACCATTACAGGAAATGTGAGCCGTGGCACCTGCGGGGAGCTAAGCAGCACCTGGGGTCAGCGACTAATTGTGTTGTGCAGTGGCATGTTAGCGCAGCGCGCTTGGCCCGAGTCGCAGGCCCCGCATCCACTGCTTCAGGCTCGACTGACACAGTGGGCCCTGGCGGGAGGCCTCCGCGGGACTGGCAGGACCAGGGAAGGAAGGTGCGCACACCGGACGGGCCTTGTTCTGCGCCTTGCAAACCTGGAGCAGAACAGGTTTTTACCACTGCACTGCAAGGGCTAGAGTTCAAGGACTCTACTAGGTTTTAGTGGTTTTGACGGGGAAAAAAACCGAAAAAGAAAGAAAAGAAAAGGAGAAAGAATTTGGTGTGGGGGGTGGGTCGGAACAGGAGGAAGAGTAGGAGAAGAGAAAGAAATAGAAAGAAAAAGAAAGAATGAAGTGTTGCATGCAGGGATATTGTATTAGAGAGTTTGAATGAAATAAAAGTCAGGCCCTGTTGTCTATAAGTTGAACAGTAATATTCATAAATGGCCCCATTCTCATCATAATTACACGTAGGCATGAGTAAATAAAATGAACCTTTGATAGTAAAATTAATTTGATTCTCAGGGAAGAGTTGGACCTTGGATGTGCTAATATTTCATCTCTTCCAGTATGATATATGTATGTGCCCCAAGTTAATCTGAGTTACATACTAGAAAATGAGTGATGTGTGATCAATTCAGAATGAAAATAAATAAAGTGAGATTTTTTCATCTATAGTTTGTTAATAACAGTTCATGATCAGCGAAAACCAGACTGCCATAAATTAATTAAAATTAAAATTAGAAACCAATAAACTTTTATGTGAAGAACAAACTATACGCTATATTTTTATTAATCCTAATTTTCTAATAACTAGTGTTGTGGATGTTTTCCCCAAAACCCTACAAATTCTCATGAATTTGTTTATTGTTTTAGTTATAAATAAGGCACAAAGTAGATGGGAAAATGTCATTATCTTTGCATACCAATCTCATTATCTTGCAATTCCAATTTTGTGAAGTCTACTCATGGAGTGAAGCCTCAGAGAGCCTCTAGGCACCTAACACACAATATGACCTGGGACATGAGTGTGAGACCGTTCGAGTCTGTGGTCCCATTCTCAATATTTACATGCTGCGTTAAGCATGCTTTTTAACTGCTAACTGCTCACAGACTCAATCTCTCTTGTTAATTATGAACAACAATGTCCTTTCTATATGAGAATTAGAGAAAAGATGTATTGAGGGTTGAGCATATTGCCTCATCGAGAGTCAATATTCAGTAATTTAAAAATATATAGAAGCAAAACTAGTATGTGTATTTAGGGGGAGTCTGAGGGACAGTTTCTGCTTGTTAAAACAAGGAGATGGAAAATAATAAAAACCAAATGCATTCATATAATCTACCAAATATCAAGTAAGGCATGTATTTGCACATGGACGCTCATTTTCCTAGCTGCCCGTGGGGGCAGTGGGCAGGAGGAGGGAGGGTGCTGCACTCCACGCTCAGTGACACTTTCAGAGGTCGTGACAACAAGACCACTGTCTATAGAGTTTTGTTCAGTGTTTCAGTATAAATTTGCTATTTTTAATATTTTTAAAATATGGTATTTAATTATAACCACAAAGACACTTTTTGTAGGCCTACTTTACACATAATGATCTACAAGGCTAAAACTCTATGCTAATTTACTTTTTTGAACCTTCTCAAAGCAGAATTTTCATCATTTCCCAATAGTTGCAGCACTTTAAATCATGTGGTTTCATTCGCATCGGCTACCAGCCGGGGCTGGTTTTTAATTTTTGAAGGGTAGGGAGTATGGTGAGGGAGGGGTGGCTCTTGCTCCAGTCAGTGTTTTACTGTCATTGAATTTGTCAAATTTTCTGATATTTAGCCTAAAACATTGTGGTACTTAGTGTGTGTGAGCCTATATTAATAAATTATTCTGAGAATGAAGTAGTAGTTTTTTTAAAAAAAATGAGTAGGGGGTTAAAAACCTTTCTTTCTGATAGAAAGCATGTTACAATTTAATGTAGAAAGATTTTTTAAGCAATTTTATTATGTAGTATATGTATAATCTGAAAAGCATTTTATTTAAGTAATTGATAAGTCTATCAAATATTCTTCTATGATGAAAATAATACTCAATATGACTAAGACCCTGTGTATCCATGGAGAGGCAAGAGGTGGGGGGTGGATTGAGCACATTGTCCAGCCCCAGCCCCAGGGACACCACTACTGCTTACCTCCATCTGATGCAGAATCTATCAGCAGACATGAGACTTACACAAAGTAGATCTATATCGAGTGCTTATCCCCTGGGACATACTGTATATGTAACACAATGCGTCGGCGGCTGTCATAATTGGGAACTGGGAAAGCCATCGCTGTGAAGAAATAGAACTGAGGCTTTCTGCGTGTCAATGAGGTAGGAGCAGAATGACATTTCCAGCATAATGTTAGCCAATTAGATGTGGGAAATATGTATGCCCTGCCCTGGGCCACCTGTCATGTGCCTGGGTTCCTGATGGGGAACTGGAGGAGTTCACAAAAATGCAAAGCAAAAATCGTGGATAAAATGCAAAAGTTCAGGCAAAGAATGTTGGAAAAACAGCAGCACTCAGGGGAAAGTCCCACTAAAGTGACTGGTCCGTCATTTTACAGATAGTTTGGTGGCTGGATGTGCTCTGCCTCGGGATCCCCTATTTGAAGAAAATTCTTACAGGTCCTACTGACAGCATCATGAAGGAATGCTCCCAGTCACCTCAGAGACAACGAGTGGTGCTAAAACTGGCCCCTTCTAAATCTGTCACCAAAAGCAAACCAAAGGAAAAAAAAACTATGTTCTCCCCATGAGGTTTTTAAAAAATGAATTATGCCATGAAGTGCCAAGAAGAAAATTGGCTATGAGCTTTTAAATTTAAAATGATCCCCTTTTTAATTGTAAAACAGGGGCACTTAACTGCTATTGATCCTGCAGAGACGCATTAGGGAACAGGGTCACCATAACTGTTAATATTCACTGCTTAGTGAAAGAGCATCAAAGGACATTTTAATGTCACAGACTTTCTCAGGGAGTTTTTAAAGAAGGTTTGAATCAGCCAGCCTATGAATGAAAAGGACATGAGGTAGACAAATGTAGAAACAAATGTGATAGCAATTTTGTGCTAATCAAATCATAACTCAAGATTGATTTTTTTGGCAAAAGTTTATGTCATATAGATTTCCAACGCTGGTCGACATTTAAAAGTCAGAGTATATGTTTTCTATAGACTGGAACTTTTTAGATGATTGTCCAATAGGGAATTTTTGTTTACTTTTTAACACATAAATGTAAGGGAACGACGGCCTTCTGGGGATGCCCACTCCACTTCTGTGTGTTGCAAAAGTCAAGAATGTGAAATGTCAGTGGTATTTTATTCAAAACTCAAAATCGCCCCTACATTTTTCAAACTTTTATTGAATGAGATAATAAACCACAGGTGAGGAATAGGGATTTTTTTTAAGATGGAAATTACAGTTTTAGGACACTGGAAGTTTTCCCCTCTAGGCAAGATCCAATAGTGAATTTGAAAATACTGAATGTGTGACTACACTGACTTGTTGAGGGAAATTTCACGATGTGAAGATAGAGGACTGAACAAAGGTGCTGGCTGAGAAAAGTACAGCTTCTTATTTGATAACCCCAATTAAAGCCAAACAGAAATGGTAAATAGGTAAATGCATCCTAATTGTGGACTCAAACAAGATGGATTGGCACAGTGACTGTCACAAAGGACTCAAACAGCAGTGATTGTGAACAGGGGCAAGATCGGACAGCACTTGAGTCCTTTGTGCATCAGGTCACTGTTACCAAAACGAACTCTTTGGCATCTAGCAAGAACAACATTGGGCTGAAAAGCAAAGAAACAAGAAAAACACTCAAAGATCACCTTTGTTTGTTTGTCACTACAATAGTTACTTGACTCTTTACAATAAGTACTCTTCATTATAAGGACCAAAATCCAAACTACCCTCAGCCACTACCATGGAATCTATGCTGATGCATAATAGGGTTCAGAGGGTCCCCATCATTATAAAAGTAGATGTTGTTGTGTTGCCATCAGCTCAGTTCTGACTCACAGCCACCCTTATTACAACAGAACAAAATATTCTCCCATCTTGTACTCTAGTCACCATTGTTGTTAAATAGAAAAATATATCATGCTGTGGTTTAATGCAATACTACCTAAAGTCTACTGTTAATTGTGGAGATATCAATAAACTAATTGAGAAATTTATGTGCAGGACCCAAGACCTAGTTATCCCACAGCGATGGAGCCAGTTCTGACTCTTGGCAGCCTTGAAGGGCAGGGTAGAACTGCCCTTGTGTGTAACTCTTTCCAGGAATAGAAAGCCTTAAGGTTTCCCTTTGGAGCAGCTGGAAGATTTGAATTGCTGGCTTTGTATTTAAAGGTCAACATGCAAGGCCTGCAATAGGCCTAGAACAGAGAGCACATCATGGAGAAAAGGACAATAAAGGAATCTCGCGTTTGAGATTTTCTACACTGTTGTCGCTTTGTTAAGTGAAATCGAGGAGGCGTGTGGCATCCTCCCAATGGTTGTTATATTCAAGCGCACCATTGGAGGTGCAGTGTCAATCCACATGGCTGAGGATCTTTCTCTTCTTCACTGCCCCCGTACCCAAAATGATGGCCTTTTCCAGGTACTGGTCTTTCCTGATAACAGAGCATATCAGACAAATCTCCATATCCACTTCTAAGGAGCATTCTAATTATACTTCTACCAACACAGAGTTGTTTGTTCTTTTGCCAGTCCATGGTATTTTTATTCTTCTTTGCCAGCATCAGAATTCAAATGTGCTTTTTGCCTTACATTGCAATTGAAAATATCATGGCTTCAGGCAGGCCCAACTTAGTTCTCAAAGTAAACTCCCTGCTCTAAAGGGATTTATTACAGCAGATTTGTCCAATTTAGTGCTTCATTTTATCTCTTAACTGCTGCTCCCATTACCATTGATTATGGATTCAAGCAAAATGAAATCTTGACAATTTTAATCTTTTCTCCATTTTTCATAATGTTATACATCAGTCCACTTGTGAGGGTTTTGGTTTTCTTCACATTTAGTTGCAATCCACACTGAAATCTGCAATCCTTGGTCTGCAACAAGAGTTGCAAGTTCTCCTCACTTTCAGCAATCAAAGTTATATTATCTCCACATTGCTGCTTACTAAGTTTTCCTCCAATCCCAATGCCTCATTATTGCTTATACAGTCCAGAGTCTCAGATCACTTAAACACAGATTGAATAAGTGCGGTGAAAGATAGACTCCTGAAGTGCACCTTTACTGATTGCGAACCATGTATTATTCCCTTGCTTTCTTTGAATGACTGCTTCTTGATTTAGGTATAGATTCTGCATGAGCACAATGAAGGGCTCAGGATTCCCATTATTCTCAAATCTATCCATGGTTTGTCATGACCCACACATTCTAATGTCTATCCACAGTCAATTAAACACAAACAGTGCATTTTTCTGATATTCTGATATTCTTTGCTTTCAATGAAGATCCATCTGACATCAGCAATGATATTTTAACATTCCATGTGCTATTCCAAATCTGTCCCACATCTATAGTGGCTCCCTGTTAATGAGCTCCCTGCTGCAAATGTTAAATGATCATTAGCAAAATTTTCCTTGTATAAGATATTGAAATCATTTTTTTCAATAAGTTCTATACTCTGCTGGGCTATCTTTCTTTGGAAAGTGTACAAAAATCTTTTCTAGTCAATTGGCTATTCAAAAGTATTCCAAATGTCTTGGTAAAGGCGAGTACCGGTAAGTAATTCCAGAGCTTCTACAGCATGTTGAAACGTTCAGATTGGTATGGTGTTAACACCTGGGGACTTGTTTTTCACTAACCTTCAGTGCAGCTGCAGTTCACTGCAGAACTTCTTTCTGCAGTACTATTGGTTCATAACCATATGATACCTCCTAGATGGTTGTAAGTTGACGAGGTTTTTTGGGTACCATGACTATGTATTCCTTCCAACTTTTTTTGGTGCTTCCTGTATAGAACAATGTCCCCCCCTCCCATGGAATCTTTTATTATTGTCACTTGAAGCTTGAATATTTTCTTCCATTCTTTCAGTATAAGATACCCTGAGAATTTTCTTCCTCTAATTCTACCTCCAGTTATTTATTTTAACATTTTCTTATCATATTTTACTTTGTCTTCAAAAGTTGTCCTTTGAAATGATCTATTCAGTTCTTCTATGTCTTCATCTCTTTATGTCACCCTCATTTTCCTGGAAAAAGCAACTGGTGAACATGAGCCACCACAATTGCAAAGTCAGAGTTGACCCACTGACTGTGCAAAAGAAGTTAAAAGAACATGGAGTATGTTATGCTTAGGGTGATTAATTACTCATAAGAGAGAAAAAGGTATGAGACCACTATTATTAAAAAACCAAGAAATATTCTTTGAGATTTCCAAGGGGTGAGAGGAGAGGGAGGGAGGGTAAGTTGTGAGCTAGAGGTTAGACAAATGCAAGTGAACTTGCATGAGAGGGAAGGCAATATACAAGGACAGTGAACGAGATCGTGCAAAATGTATGGAGCCAGGAGAAGCCACAAGAAAGTCTGAAATAATTCAAGGAAATAGAGGAAGATGCTGTCATATACACAGTCCTGCAAAAGCAATGGTACATGAGTAGATCATTGGATAGATTGGCGGGCTGAATAGGTCCACATCTGTTCATGAGAGTGGGAGCACAAACATGAACATGCATAGGGTCATCAGAGGATATTTATATATGTGTAGTTACCTTATCTGTCCATTGATGTCGAGGAGCAGACAGGAGGCAAAGCTATGAAAATGTCTTACACATAGCCAAAAACCTTCAGGGAATGGTTTGCTCAGTGTGAAATATGGGGATCTTCCTGGGGGCAAAGTCAATTGGCATAATACAGCTTATGAAGACAATCTTCTGTATCTTACTTCAGTAGGCTGTGAAGTAGGCTTAAGAGCTTGTGAGCAGCCATATAAGGTGCAACTCTTGGTCTCTCCCCATCAAAAGGAAATAGTAGTGTGGAAAATCAAAAGAAACGTGGAAACAATTAACCCATGTACAAAGTGACCACATAAACACCAGTCTCCACAACCTGAGGTCCAAATAATGAGATGGCACCCAGCTACAGGGACCACGGCTATGAAAGGGATCACACTGGGAGGTCTTGGATAGGGAGGGAGAAAATGTGTATATACATATACATATGCATATATACATATACACATACACATAATACATATACATTCCATAATAATATATTAATAGTTGTGATCCTAAAATTGGCAAACAACTTCTCATAAAGGAGACCAGTCTTACTGGTCAGGTAGAAACTAGTGTGACACCCAAGTCCCCCATAATCTGCAACTGAACTCACTCCTGTATTAGAATACTCAATTATCTAAGATTTTAAAAGCAAAACTAAACAAACTCACTGCTCTTGAGTCAAGTCCAACTCATAGCGGTGCTGTAAGACAAAGTATAAATGCCCCCGTGGGTTTCCTGGACTCTCTTTCTGGGTGTAGAAAGACTTGCCTTTCTCCTGTAAAGGGCTTGGTGGTTTCAAATGGCTAACATTGAGATTAGCAGCACAATATATATCCCACTACCCAACCAGAGCTCAAAAAAAGCAGCACTGTTTACCCACCGAAATAGTACAAAGAGTTAAAAAAGAAGGAAGGCTGGAAATGGGAAGCACAAGGAAAAAGTGGGATATTTGATGGTACATTGAGAGGGGTTGTAATGAATTCGTTGAAAAAAAGTACGTGTGCTGTTGAATGTAAAATTAATCATCTGTTCTGTAATTTTTACCTAATTCCCAATAAAATGCTTTGCAAAAGTAAATAGCTTTATAAATAAATGGAACTACAGCTCAAGTTCAATTTAATTTAATTTTTAAATTAAAAAAGGGAAGAAATAAAATGACTTCAAGAAACTTTTAATAACTGCACATGCAGCAAGTGAATGTATTAGGTGGAGGTCTTTCCTGTTCTCTATTGGTCGAATCATCTCAAAGTGAGGAGCAGTTCACGAACATTAAAGGAAAAGTAGGAGTTGTCCACAAATTGGTTTAACACAGGGATTATCTTGACCTCAAAATAAATCAAATAATCCTACCCAGAGTTACATCAAAAGATGTTTGCCAATTTTAGGATCACAACTATTAATATATATTATTATGGAATGTATATGTATATATATTATGGAATGTTGCTCTATTCCGAAACATCTAAGATGGCCATGTGTGAAGAATGAACTAGATAGCATCTGGAGATGATATTGGAATCTGACAGAAGCAGATAATCAGCACGTTCTTTTCACATTGTCCCTGGGGGAATTCAGATCGCTTATGTTTGGGTTAGTAGGTGAGCACAAACTATTTGTGCCACTCAGCAAATATGTCTAATTGCACATGTCTATCTATCTATCTATCTATCTATCTATCTATCTATCTATCTATCTATCATCTATCCATCTATCCATCTATCTACCATCTGTCTATCTATCCATCCTGCTTATCAACTGAAAATCAAGCAGACAAAGTCTATATTACTTTTCTAAGTATAATGTAATTTGCAGTACACAGTAAGTATTTTATGTTCCTGGGCTGCCTAGATTTTCTGAGTTTGGATGCTAAGTGCAAGGCCAGCAATTTAAATTCACCAGTGACTCCAAGATGAGTATGGTAAGTCCCATAAAGAGTTGAAGTCTGGGAAACTCACAAGGAAATTTTACCTTGCCTTATAGGGTCGCTCTGAGTGGGCATAGACTTGATGCTAGAGAATGAGTAACCTTTTATAAAAGGACTCAGGAAAGTTCAAGGGAGAAATAAAAGAGAGACAGCATACCAAATGGTACAGGAAGTTTTAGATTTTGTGTCAGTATCTAAGCATAACCCGGGACTTCCACAAGTACAATATTTATTTCCTAAAATAATGGAAAGCCATCCTATTTATATCCTTTTTAAAATAATTTTAGTTGGGGCCTATACTATTCTTATTACAATACATCCATTGTATATCAAACACACTTGTACATTTGTTGCCCTCATCACTCTCAAAACATTTTCTCCTCATTTTTCCCTCACTCCCTGCTCCCTCCTCCCTCATGAACCCTTGATAATTTATAAATTTTACTATTTTTAGTATTTTTTAAATATAGATTTTATTAGGGACTCTTATAGCGCTTATAACATTCAATATATCATTTGTATTAAGTATATTTGTATACATGTTGCTATATTCATTTCCAAATATTTTCTACTTGAGCCCTTGGTATAAATTCCTTTTCTCCCTTTCGATATGTTCTCTCCTTTTTACTTTTTAAATTCCAGCTCCCCACATTTCTCCTCCGCCTTATTCCCCCATGAACCCCCTAAAATTTACAAATTGTGATTAAATTTTCATATCGTACACTGTCCAATGTGTCCCTTCACCCACCTCCTTTTGTCCACATCCCAGAGAGGAGGTTATATGTAGATCTCTGGGATTAGTTCCCCCTTTCTACTCCACCATCCCTCTACCCTCTCAGTATCACGACTCCCCCCACTAGTCCCGAGGGACCATCTATTTTAAATTCCTCATGTTTCTGCCTCCAGTGTACATCCCCTGGTCTAGCTGAATCTGTTTGGTAGAATTGGGATCACAATAGGGGTGGGAGGAAGCGTTTGAGAACCAAAGGAAAGTTGCACATTTAATTGTTACTACACTTTACTCTGACTGGCTCATCTCCTCACTGCAACTCCTCTGTAAGAGGATGTTGCTTCACTTATTGATGGGCTTTGGCTCCCCAACCTGCACTCCTCCTCATTTATAATGATATAATTTTCAGTTCTTTGATGTTTGATACAGGATCCCTTTGACAACTTGTGGTTGCGCATGCTGATGTGCTTCTTCCATATCGGCTTGCTTCTGAGCTAGATGGTTGCTAGTTTACTTTCAATGCTTTAAGACTCCAGACACCACATCTTTTGATAGCCAGGCACCATCAATTTTCTTCACCACATTTGCTTATGCACATATTTGTTTTCAGTGATAGTGTCAGAGAGGTGCACATCATGGAAAGCCAATTTAATAGAACAAAATGTTCTTGTACTGAGGAAGTACTTGAGTGGTGGTCCAATGACCATCTTCTGTCCTAATACTAACCCTATAAGTACATGTATGTTGATCTATTTCCCCATCATCATATATAAATATATGCACCTATGTACATGTCTATATTTAAACCTCTATAAATGCCCCTTACAGTTCTTTCCTCTATTTCCTTACACCTCTTCCCGTCCCACCTTTATGCTCAGCCTCCATTTGGATTTCAATGTTTTCTCTCCGTTACATTAGTTTTGATCAATCCCTACCAGATCTCTCACACCCACCCTGTCACTGACTTTGAATCACTTGTTATTCCTTTTTCCCTGAGCTGGTCAAAACCACCTCCTTTCCCCCTCCTCCTCTTCTCTCATCACCAAGAAAAAGAGAAAGTCCTTTGATGAGAGGGATTGATACAGTGTTTAAAATAACAGCTTCAGACCTAACAATTGCAATGATAGCCCAGGACTGGGCAGTGTGTTCTGTTGTCATTAGATCACTGTGATTCAGAACCTACTTAAGAACACATACCAATAACAGCAGCATGATTTTACTTATAGAAACCACACAGATTCCTAAAGAAAACTCCTAAAATTAATAAATGAACCCAACAAAATTGTTGGGAACAAGAGAACACCACCAAATCGGTTTTGTTTTTCTATACCAGTTATGATATATTTAAAAAGCAAATAAAGAAAAGCAATCCATGTTAAAGTAGCATACAAGAAAATAAATATCGAGGTAAATATTTATCCATAGAGGTGGCTTATTTGTATTCTGAAAACTGGCAAGCATTTCTGAAAGAAACTAAAGTCATACATAAAAAGAAAGATGTACTTATTCGTGGATAGAATGATATACTACTTTTAGGATATTAATTCTATCCAAAGTAACCCATAAGTATGCAAAGTAAACTAGTCCCTATCAAAACCCACCCAACCTTTTCTTTTCTTTTTAATTTTAAGCTAATTTTAAGCTTAAAATTAATTTTAAGCATTAATTTTAAGCTAATGCTATTCAAAGGGTACTGCTAGCAAAAAGAATCTTGAAAAAGAATAAAGTAGGGGAACACAGGCATCCCAATTTCAAAATATAGCCTCTGGCAGATTTGAGCTTTTGATCAGGTCATCATTGTACAACTCAATCAATGAGCTCACTATAAAACTACAGTAACTGAAATAACATGGTCTATAGGAATGTGAATAAGTTTTCACATATGCCGAGTGAATTGGAAAGCAGATTCTTACAGATACATTTATGTTAAAATTCAACACCTCTCATTTAATGTTATTTTCACCCATTTTCAATTTGTTCCATTTTTTAACATTTTCCCTGTTATAGTTGTTGTTGCTATTGTTTTGTTGTGTGGAACTTTTTGTATATTTTTCTGTATAAGAAATTTAGGATAGGTGGATCATTATACATAGGAACTGAACTGAAGTTTTCATGGGATTGCAGCAGAGAAGGTTGGAGAGAAATGGGGAACTAATAACAATGAGTACAAGAAAGGAGAAAATTTTCTAAAAATGTACAAATTTTGAAGTGTGATTGAATTACTGAATTATATGATATATGAATTACATGCAAATGAAATTGTTAAAATAAAACTGTATGGTACTAATGTAAGTGTAGACATATAAACCAATGGCACGTAATTGGAAAGTCAGAAATAAATCCATGCATCCCTTTTTTTAACCCATACATCTTTGGTGAAATGAATTTTAGAAACAAAAATCTTCATTTAATTTTGTTAACTTAATTTTGATAAAAGGTATCTTCAACAAATGATGCTGGTGCAACTGAAGTTTGACATCTGGAACAGAGATATCTGAAACACATGATGCATACAAAAGAAAAGACGTTTAACATTTTAAAGACACTTGATTAAATATATTTAGTTCAGAATATTTGGCAGTATCACTATATTGAGAGTCCATATTGTTTTAAAGTCTTTGAAATTGTAGTGAATCTATTGCTGATAAATTTATACAGTATTTCTGATTAAAGTGTGATAAGTATTTTTTCTAAAGACAAGTAACTTATACGTATCAGAGTTATCCTATTTAATTTTTAACTAATTATATAAGCTGCTTTTATGTTAAATTTGCTAAATTTTTACTGTAACCCATTTGTTTCCTAGAACAAAAATTGCATTGTTCTATAATCTACAAAGTGAACGTCAAATGATATTTGACTGTAAATATAAGAACAAAGGAGAGTTAATAAAGGAGAGTTACTGGGTATAAACCAGTAAATCAAAGGAAGAGGTTATAAGACTAGCACATGATTTTTAAAATCTTATTTCCGAAGGACCAAACTCACTGTCATTGAATCATTTTTGACTTCTAGTGAACCTGTAAGACAAAGTAGAACTTCCCTTGTGGATTTCTGACACTATAAATCTTTATTGAACTGGAAACCCTCATTTTGCTACCAAAGGTTGTTTGATGGTTTTGAACTGCTGACTTTATCGAACCTACTACATTATCGGCATGGCTATTTGTTGGTCTTCATTAGCTCTTCTTTATCTTGTTCATTAATATTTTGGGGGAGGCATCATTGCCCCTGGTGGTTGTGTCATTAACATTTAAAGTTAGGTAATTGTGGTGGTCATGTACCTATGTCAATTTCATGATTTAGATGTAGGGGTGGAGTCTAGCCTGTTAATCTAAAGATAGCCATTAAGTAGCCAATGAAGCCTCTGTGTACATGGATTTCTCCTGAGAATTCAGGGAAGTCTCGTGATATTCCCTTTGTGGAGATGAGAGACCATTTTTTCCAGTTGTTGGGAGTCACTCAACTGACAAGACAAGATGACAGCATCTGAGGAACTGGAGGAGCTGGAGGAGAAGTCACATGGCCTTACCCTGATGGAACCAGACCTCTGAAGTGGGAGAAGCCACGTGGAGACCTCTGCCAATGCTGAGTTGCTTCTACCACCACTGGATGCTCTTGATAGACCCCGAGCCCTGGAAGCGAGGAGCCAAGGGGAGACTCCTGCCGGTGCCAGGATTCTGCACCCACTGATCTGTGACTTCATGAGTCGGAAGAAGATTTTATAGAGTGGTATCAGGCATATGGGTTAATATTGGATTTATTACTTTAAACTGGACTGGGTTGGGATGCCTTCTCAATGTTCCATTCCTCTTGTATATAAACCTTACCCTTATATCCATATGCGTGTCTATGAATTTGTTTCTCTATTCTACCTGGACTAATAGAGTAATTGATTTGTGACCTCTTTAGTAATATAGATGCTTATAGCTATAAATTTCTCTCTATGAACTATTTCCCTATTTACCCTCAGTTTTTGATATCTCATGCTTTCATTTCATTTACCTTTAAGTGTTTTATAACTCCTATGTTGTTTCTCACTCTTAGAATTTTGATGACTACATTAGAAATTATTATAAATATTCTTAAGGTAGAGCACAACTTTGATTAATTTTTTACACATCAATGGTTTGCATTCTGTTTGAGATAGTTAAGGTTCTTTGTGCCACCTGGCTGATAAACATATGTGGGATTAATTAAAGGGCAGAGAGATAAATGGCTCAGTAAGCCTCACCTTTCTAGTTCTCTGTTCTCTTGTTCTCTGGTGGTCTGACCAGTATGTGGCTGCATTAGCTGGCAAGGCTCTCTTCCTGCAAGACATCTCTGAGGGGAAGCCACATGGACTTACCCTGATGCAGCCCTGGATGCTGGAGAAACCACGTGAAGAGTACTGGCAATGTTGAGACGTGGACACCACCACTGAATTCAAAGACTTTCTACCCACTGGCCTGTGATCCTCCTGCAATTATCATCCTCGTGTGTGTTTTGTGAGATTGAGGAGGACTTTGTAGATTGATTCCAGACATATGGGCTAACTCGAATTCAAGGGTTTGCACAGGGTGAGGTTGGGATGCCTTATAAATGTACACTTACCCTTTATTTGACACTATCTCTTATACCTGTTTACGTTTCTGTGGATTTGTTTCCCTAGTTTACCCAGATAACACACATTCTGTTAGTTAATAAATATGGGACTAAATATGCAATGAATGCATTAAAGTAAATAGATCAGAGCCTTACTTTTTGTACATGTAGTAAAATTCTAGTTCATGAAATTCTTACTTCTTTTACAGAAACAAATTGTTTTTGGTTTTCATCTATAAGGGGTTTTTCAAAAATTCTTTGATAAAAATTATCTTTTATTATCTTTATCATTATCTTTTAATTCCATTTCCACAAATATTTGAAATCCCTCCACCTTGAATATGATTTAAGTCAATGCTATTTAGAACTATTTTTTTAATCTGCATAGGGAAAGAATAAACAATGGTAAAAGGCAGGGAATTTTTTTGATGTCACTTTCAGAAAGATCACAGAGTGAATAGCTCTTAGTCTTGGAGCTGTTCTCTTATGTTGTGATAAACCTAAAACAACCCTCCAAAAAATACATACCCGCTTCCACTGAGGATTTCCAAAGTATAATAAATCTGAGTCTTCATGCATCATAATATAAGGAGATACACATATCTTTCTCCTTCAGAGCAATGGCTGGGTTGTTCAAACAGCTATTTTTATAGTTAGTAGTCCCAGCATACCTGATAGTAGTTTGGGGCTCCTTGGCAGTTGTGAGGTTGTTGTTGGGTGCTGTCCCTTTGGTGCCAACATACAGAGGCCTTATGTACAACAGAGCAAAACACTGCTCACCTCTGTGCCAGCCTCTGAATTGCTGTTGCATCTGAGACCTTTGATGTGCTCCTTGTCTCAACCCCTCTCTGATCTTCTGCTCTACCAAGCATCATCTCCATTTCTCAAAGCCTGTCCTCTCTCAATAACATTGAAATGTGTTGGGAGGGGAAAGAGTAGACAACTTGAATATGGATTAGGAACATGGAAAGTTAAGAACTCTGCATTAATGCACTTAAAATGATAGCAATGATTGCTCCAGAAAAAAACAAAACAGTATGTGAGAGAAAGTCCAGCCATTCTCAATTCTAGGTAGCATTCTGGCTATTCTTCTTCCATGATTGATTTGTTTGTTCTTCTGCGGTCCCTTTCAATATTCTTCACCAACTCTATAATTCAAATGTATCCAGCCCACTCAAGACTACCTTATTCATTGTCAGGCTTCCACGTGTGCATGAGGAGATTTAAAATATTCTAACTTGAGGCAGGTACACATTATTTCCTAAAAGTGGCACATTGATGCTTCAACCCTTTAAAGAGGTAGCTCATCAAAGTATGATAAACTGACCGCAGGAAGAGGTGGCACAGCTGTGATGTTGTTGCTGTGGTTGTTAAGTGCCATCTAACACACAGTCATTCCTCACCACAGCATCCATGGGCATGATAGAAATACTGTCCATTCCCTTGCCATCTTCACAATTGTTCCTATGCTTCAGCACCCCCATTACTGCCACTGCATCAATCCATCTTGCTGAGTGCCTTCCTCTTTCTTTGATGCCCTGCTACTTTACCAAGCAGGATACTCCTCTTCAGGCGCTGGTCTCTCCCAACAGCAGGTCCACAGTATGCAAAATGAAGCCCCACCATCCTTGCCTTTAAGATGAACACTGGTCATACATCTTCCAAGACAGACTTGTTTGTTCTTTTGAAAACCCCTGTTATTTTCAATACTCAACACCAGCTTTACACTGGTGGTAACCAAAGATCAAATTCATTGCCATTGAGTCAGTGCTGACGCATAGCAACAGTACAGGACAGGGAAGCCCTGCCAATGTCGAGCTTCGGAGATGTTTAGGAGAGTAGCAGGCTGGGTCTTTCTCCCAAGGAGCCGCTGATCTCAGCCCAGCCAGCAACCACTTCACCTCCAGAGTTTCTACACAGGTGTGAGCCAGGCGAGGGATGTTTGCCCCCTGTATGTTACAATCACAAATCCAGATGACGCTGATGAAGAAGAAGAAATATGTGTGTGTGTGTATTACCCTTGTTTTCAGAGTAATAAATAAAGTAAGTTTGAGTTCTGTAGATCTAAACTCATGTATTTGGGGAAAGTCCTTATGGGGACAATGGGCTGAAAGAAGAAGAAACATGTATGTATCTATGTATATATATATGTATATATATAGATATGTATTACCCTTGCTTTCAGAGTAATAAATAAAGTAAGGTTGAGTTCTGTAGATTTAAACTCATGTATTGGGGGGAATGTCCTTATGGGGACAATGGGCTGAAAATACTGCTGTATAGGGAAAACACCTCAGATCATAAGTGAAGATACTGATGATTTGTCTGGCATTGAAGAGACCCTGGGTGGAAAAATTACTAGTATGCATAAGTGGACCAGTCACATGATGGTTTAAAAGCATGATCCTGGGCAAGGCTAATTATAGAAGGAAAAACTAATGATTACGATAAAATCATTGACTTCTTAGTTTTGATTGCATCACAGAGCTCACTGCCATTGAGCCAATTCCAATTCATGACGCTCTAGGACAAAGTAGAATTAACCGTTTTGGTCCCAAGGTGCAGCTGGTGGATTCAAATTGCCAACTATTCCATTAGCATTTCATTTGGCCACCAATTTATAATATCAGAATGTTTAGTGCTGAGAATAAAATTCATTACCATTGAGCTGATTCTCACTTATAGCAAAGAGTAGAATTGCCTCTGTGCCTCTTTGTCAGAGTAGAAAGCCTCATCTTTCTCCTTCAGAGCTGTTATTTTGGAAATATTGACTTTGCAGCTATCAGACCAACTAGCAACCTACTTCTCCACCAGGCTTCTTACTGTTCGGAAAATATTGTTTGAGGCTTGACCTTCTAATAAGATACAGTCAAGGGTCTATTTCTAGAAGCTGTTGGCTAAAGTGAACTTGTAGCAGTTCAAGAGGTTTTTTCTTGAGATGTGCTTTTTGTTTCAGCTTAGATTTATGTGCAATAAATTTGCAATACACTATGGTCTACAGTGGATGCCTTCGTTTCTTTATTTCTGAGTCTCCATGTGAATTCCTTCTGACCATTGGCAAGCAGTGTGAATGACTTTGTCCTCATCAAAGAGTTTGGGTAAGTTCGTTGTATTCATTCTGCTCACTGGTCCAGGAGTAAAGGACTTACCTTTAAAGACCCTTAAGGACTTGCCTAAGTGCACCCTTAATGAAAATTGAGTACGAGGGTTATGAGATCATGAGTCACATCCTGATTGTCTTGAGATGGAATGGGGATGAAGGAAAGGCTGAACCAATGTATCTACCACGAGTTATATTCCTTGACTGGATCTCTTTCCAACTCTGGCAGTCCCTCCTGTGGCTGTGAAATATTGATCTGCAGTTGATCATACTTTTGTCAGGTTTTTGTCATAAGTTGTCCTTTTTCAGTATCTGAATTTCTGTACACCTTTAGATATCATTATGATATTAGGTCTCCATTCAGATGAAGTTTCTTTGCCTTATATTTTCTTGCATAAAACAATAGATATTCTCCTTAAATTTTTCTTGAGAATTGAGTTCTTTGTAGCCTACAGAGGAACCCTAATGGCATAGTGGTTGCACATATTGGTCTGCTAGCCACAAAGTCAGTAGTTTGAAACCAGCAGCCTTTCTAGAGTTAAAGATGACTTCGTTCTTTCCTAGTGGTGGTCTTGGAAACCCAATAGTGAAATTTTAACATGTAGGGCAGGATCATCCTTTGTCAAGCTCGACTCAATACAAGGAGAGATACACTGTAGCCTAAAACAGTTTCTGGCTTCTTCTCATGCATAGTAGAATATCCCTTAAGAACATTTCATACCATCTATCTGTGTTAAAAAACCCTCTTTCTTGGGATGCATTCCTTCCACAGCCTAGCTTGATTGCAGAGGTAATGCTCAAAGCTATTTATGGCTCTTAACAATTAATGTAGTTAAATAACAAGTTTGTCAGCAAAGTAAATATGGATTCTTAGGGGCAGTTGGATAAAAAAAGCAGTGCAATTAATCAAGAACTAAGTTAAATTTGAACATTTAGCTTTGTTTAAAAAATAAATTTTTATGAATTTCTTCTTTAGCACACAATATTAGTCATGAAAAAGTATTCCTAAAATAGAAAAAATGTCACAACAAGTTTCTTAATATTTGGAAATGTGAGCTCTTTTATCTTACGTGGCTTTAGGTGAATTTTTAGAAATATTAAAATCAAATTGTTTCTTCATTGGAACTTATTTCCTCTCCTTATTTAGTCATTCCTTGACTCACAGTATCCTCAATATTCAGAGATTCATGTGACAAAAGAGCCCTGATGGTTAAACTTCATTGTCTCTGCTGAAAATCTACTGTGGCACCAGGAGTCCATAAGGAGCACTGGACTAGGGACCCTTCATGAGAGAGGTTTCAAACTCAATTAAAATGATCAACTTTAATTTTATGATTTTATTCATCTTCATTAGTTAAAAAATTAATGAGGAAATTGTGTGTACTGTGTGTCAGTCCGGGTAGGCTAGAGGAACAAATTTCATAGACACGCATATAGGTATAAGGAAAAGGTTTATATACAATGGGAATAGGACATTGAGGCCAGTCCAGTTCAAAGTCATAAGTCTGATATTAACCCATAATGCCTGAAATCAGTCTCTAAAGTCTCCTTCTGACTCACGAAGTCACAGGTCAGTGGGTGCAGAATCCCCGCGCTGGCAGAGGTCTCCATATGGCTCCTCACTTCCAGGGCTCAGGGTCCATCAACAGCAGAAGCAACTCATCACTGGCAGAGGTCTCCATGTGGCCACCCCAGCTTCAGAGGTCTGGCTCCATCAGGGCAAAGCCATGTGGTCTCTCTGCTGGCTTCTCCAGCTCCTCAGATGCTACCATCTTGTCTTGTCCGTGATTAATCATCTCTCAGACTAACTCCCAACAACTGGGGAAGATAGCTTCTCATTTCCACGAGGAAAATATCACAAGATCTCCCAGAAGTCTCAGGAGAAGACTATGCCCACATAGAGGCCTCATTGGCTACTCAATGGCTATCTCCAGATTAACAGACTAGACTCCACCCCTACATTTCAATCATAAAATTAACATAAGTACATGACTGCCACATACTATATTGCCTTAATCTCTCCTAAGAGCCATTTTCTTCATAACAAGTTTTTTTTTCTATTTTCATTGTATCATGGGCCACAAAAAAATTATCTCACAGCCCATGGGCTACCAGTTTGACACCCCTGGTTTATGATGACATCACAGTTTGTGCCTCCCCAGCTGTGGACTGAGGCACTCTTCCATGGAAAAGACAATATTTGCTCTTTTGAAACTCCAGTGATGTTTCTATGGGTGCATTCTGGGATGGCCTATCCTTCCCTGTGCTGGTCCTCCTCATTGACCTTTTCACCATTTCTAGGCATAAGATTCCCAGTCCTCCACTCTTCCTGGCTGTAGCTGGACTGATGGCTAGGTTGGGAATATATGTTCCCAGCAAATTCCTCATGGTACCTGTTTTGTGTTCGTAAGCATATGTCAGTTGCCTCAAAATAATAAACAGTAATAAGACTGCTGAAATGCAGACTTTACTATCCAATCTCACTGGATGGCATGCATAAGATATGCAGTGATAATGATATGCATTATTACTTATTGAAGACAAGATAAATTCAACAAGCCTCTATTGCTTATAGAAAACAGTTAGTAGGCAATAAGTGATGTCATGTTCTCTCCAATCCTAGAAGTACCCCCCTTTATGCCTCATATGAAAGGAACACACTTCTATCAAAAATGGGACTGATTCCCTCTTTCCAGATTACCTACATACATGTGTCACCAGAAGTCAGCAGTTCTCTCTCTCTCTCTCTCTCTCTCTCTCTCTCTCTCTCACACACACACACACACACACACTCATGCTGTGTCACAAGCACAGGTCCAGTGTGGCATGACTGTGTTTGTTCCTTCTTACTTTGTAGATTTTTTGTGGGTATTTTTTCTCTTAGGTTTCTGGTGCAGTTCTCAGATAGCAATTTTGGGACAACTTTGAATCAGTGGTAGCGTTAAGCTAGCAAAGTAATAGGTAAAGTTTGTCTATGTCAAATTCTCTGAAGAACTCCCTTTGGGACCTTTAGAATAGACCGTCTCTTGGTCTTAGGATTTATAGACCTCAACCCAATCTGGGCATATGCTGTTATCATAACATTGCTGCTTCCTCAGCTTAAAAATTAGTTTGCACAGATCCAAACTGGTATCACTCCATGTTGACAGAGTACTGAGGTCTGCAATTTCATTTTACTGTGGTGACTTGTGCAGTACTGTGATGCTGGAAGCTATGTCACCAGTATTTCAGCAAGGTCCCTGATAGTGAACAGGCTTCAGCAGAGTTTCAAGACTAAAACTAGAATGTGATGAAGGAATATGCAGTTTGATTCTGAAACATTGGCTATAGAAATTTATGAACAACATAGAAACAGTGTCAGACACTGATGGCCTAATGAATGTAGTACAACATTATCAGAGAATAATGCCAGATGGTGAGCACTACCATTGGTAGACACTCAAAAAATATGACTAAGAGCTGCCTTCTCAAAATAGAGTGAACTACAATGATGTGCATAGAGTGAAACCTGTGGGAGTAACACCTTCAGGACCTTAATATTCTAATTGATTACAGTTAAAAATGAGCAGACCCAGTTGCAAAAATCAATTCATTATAGTGACTTGCATTGTGTGAAGTATGAATACAGGAAATACTAAAAAAAATGAAAAGGGATGCATAGAAATAAACATTCTAGGGATTTTCACTCTCACGCAATACCAACTCAAGATGACCCTATAAGACAGTGTAGAAGTGACCCTGTGAATTCCTGAGACTGTAACAGAGAGCAGAAAGCCCCGTCTTTCTCGTGTGGAGCAATTAGTGGTTTCAAACTGCACATCTTACAGATCACAAGCCAACACATAACCACTATGCCACTAGGGTTCCTTTTTAGGCATTAATGGGCTGAAATTGATTGTACATTTTGAATCAGAAAATGTATGGATTGCTACACCAGAAATGACACAATCAAGAATAATGGCATTGCATTTATCCCAAGAAAGGATATTACAAGATCAATTTTGAAATACAATGTGGTCTGTGATGAGATGGTTTATATTTTCTTTCAAGGAAATCCAATCAATACAACTGCATTCAAATTTATATGCCAACCACAAGTGCTAGCAATGGGTAAATTGAAGAACTCTACCAAAGTTCCTCAAATATACAATTAAGAAGTGTTGATAATTATTGGTGATTGCACTGCAAAAGTTGGAAATAAAGAGGAAGATACAGTAGTTGGAAAATATGACTTTAGAGATAGCAGTAAAGCCTGAGATTAAATGATGGATTTGCAAAACCAGGGACTTCTTCATTGCAAATACTTTTCCAATGACACAAAAAGTGAATATACACACAGATTTCTCCATATGGAATAAAGAAATCAAGTTTATTACATCTATGAGAATACATGATAGAGGAACTCAATAATAGCATCTAAAACGGGTTCAGAGGCTGACATGAGACATTAACAATTAACTGTTCATATACAAAGTAATTCTGAAGTTGAAAAAATAAAAACAAGTCCACAAAAAACAAAGTATGACTGAGTCTATCCCACTAGAATTTCAAGAATATCTCCAGAAAAGATTTGCTGTATAGAACTTTAATGTCAGGAGACCTGATGGGCTGTGGGGTGACATTAAGAACATCATGCATGAAGAAGGCAAAACGTCATTAAAAGTAAATATCTAGAAAAGGATGGCAACATACGTACAAATATGCTTGATACACTTGATGTATCCAATGTTATAAGAGTTGTAAGAACTCCCAATAAAATGGTTAATAATTAAAGAAAGGAAATATCATAATGAATGTAAAAAGAGACTTTGAACCTTGCTCTTAATTGTACACTAACTAAGACACATGAAAGAAATAATGAAGGAAAGGAACTGAACAGAGGATTTCTAGGGACAGCTCAAGAAGATAAAACCAAATATTATAAAAAAGTGTACAAAGATATAGAGTTACAAAACCCAAAAGAACACATTAAACTTATCAAAAATTGAAATAACACAAGTAAAACTCAAGCCTCAATTTTCAATAAAGATTCTATCAGAGTGCTGATGTTGTAGCACTTATGCATTAGGCTGCTAATCAAAATATCAGTAGTTCAAAAACCACTTGCCACTCAAAGGGTGATAAATAGGGTTTTCTCATCCCATAAAATGTCCCCGTCTGCACGCTCTCCTTCATGGTTGCTTTGAGTTCAAATGGACTCAATTGCAATGACAAGGATAAAATGTTGAATGACACAGACATATCAAAAGAAAATGGAAAGAATGACAGTATCGTGCCAAAGAGAACTAGACAACATTCAACCATTTCAAAAGGTAGTACACAAGCAAGAACCAAGAATTATGAATTAGTCTAAGCTTCACTGAAAGCATTAGCCAAATACAAGGCATAAGGAGTAGATGAAATACCAATTGAAATGTTCTAACAAGTAGAAAGAATGCTGAAAGCACTCACTCATCTATGCCAGGAAATTTGGGTGGTTATTTAGCCAATTAATTGGAAGAGATCAATATTTTTGCCCGTTCAAAACAGTGGTGTCCCCAAAGAATGCTCAAATTGCTGAATAATATAAGAATATGAAATGCAAGTAAAGTTTTACTAAAGATCATCCAATAACCATTGCAGCAGTACATTGACAGGAAGCTGTCAGAGGTTCAGACCAGATTCAGAAGAGGACATGAAACCAGGAAAATCGTTGTTGATGCAATATGAATTTTGGCTAAAAATAGAGAATACCTGGAAAATATTTACTTACGTTTTATTGACTATCCTAAGACATTCAACTGTATGGATCATAACACAATGATAATGCCAGAAGAATGAGAATCCAAGAACTATACACAGGGCTCATGCAAAACTGTACATTGATCAAAAGGCAGCTATGTGAATAGAGTAAGATAATATTGCATGGTTTAAAATCAGGAAAATGTATATCATTTCACCATATTAATCAAACCATAATAATTGGAGAAGCTGGATTATATGGAGAAGAATGTGGCATCAGGACCAGAGGAAGGTTTGTTAATAAACTATGATATACCGATAACAAAACCTTGCTTGCTGAAAGTGAGGAATATTTGAAGCAGTTGCCAATGAAGATCAAGGATAAGAGTCTTCCTATAGATTACAACTCAATGCAATGAAAACAAAAGTCCTCATAAGTGGACCAGCAGGTGACATCACGATAAATGTAAGAGAGAAGATTGCAGTTGTCAAGGTTTGTTTTGCTTGGATCCACATTCAGTGCTTATGGAAGCAGAAGTCAAAAGATCAAATGACATACTGTTTTGGATAAATCTGCTGCACAAGACTTTTGTAAGTGCTAAAGAGCAAGTATATTCCTGTGAGGATTAAGATGGAATTTTAAATACATTGTATGTGTGTAAAAGTTGGACATTGAGTAAGGAAGACTAAAGAAGAATCTCTGCACTTGAATTAGGGTGCTGATAAAAAACATTTAAAGTACCATGAATTGCCAAAAGAACAAGTAAATCTATCTTGCGAGAAGTAGCCAGAATCCTCCTTAGAGGCAAGGGTGGGGAGAGTTTAGCTCACATATGTTGGGCATTTTGTCAGCAGAGAACAGTTTCTGGAGGACTTCATGCTCAGTAAAGTAGAGGTGTAGTGACACAGAAATGGATTGGTAAGGTGGCTACATTGATGGACTCAATCATAAGAACAATTTTAAAGATGTCAAAAGACTGGACAGTGTTTCCTTTTGTTATGCACACGGTCACTATATGTAGGATTGTTGGCACCTTACCACAGGTCTGCTGGTAAGCGCCTGTCATGAGAAGTTTGGTGGGCAAGCTGTCCACTGCTGTGTCTTCCAGTCTCATGGTTTCCATCATTTAAACTGTTGCTTATGTTTGCTCTTCTGCTTGACTCTGCTGTGGTTGCTCTATTTCTCTGAATCTCCAATGCTGTCAATTCAGTGACTTTTGCCATCTTAGTGTTCCAGAACTTGACTTATATTCTGGTTCCTTTCCCCCGGCTTTCTGAGATCAGGAAGCCCCATCTGTGTTCTAGTGCTTTTATCAATCACTGAAATGGATTTCTTAAGTCATTCTTAGCAAAGATCAGATCTTCCCAAGCAAAGCTTGGTTAAGTTCAGACTGGGCAGCTTCCTCAGACAATCCTAGTAAAGTTCAAATGTCTTCCATGGCCCTTCCAGTCAAATCATAAAAAGCGGACCAGAAACCAACCAAACGTCGCAAGTTACTACATGAATAGAAACTGACCAATCCCTGTAATCTGTTTGTGCAAAATATAACCTAATCAATCTATGATAACCAGTTTATGCAGACAGCAAGTGAATCAATCCTTGCAAACCAAATATGCAAATAGTAAACCAATCCATTTCTGAGGAGAGGTGGTTTAATCATTGATTTGGGAGAATTATAAATCCAGAGCTGAAAAGTCACACAAAGGAAAACCAATTGCTCCACACTGTCAATGTGGTCCATGGCTTAAATATCCATAGTCAAGTAGGTTTGCACTATCAGGTAGTCACAACCGGAAACTTGCAGCTGTGTTATGACTTCAGATATGAGTTGATTGACCTAAACCTTCTCCATGACTGAAGAGAGTTAGGAATTCACAGAATCACACCTGGTTTAACTGACCAATAACATTACATTTACATCTCAGAGGTGGAATATTATTTTTAAAGTAATGTGTTATGCCTCAGAAGTGGAACAATTTTTTAAAAATTGCTGAAGTAGGTGCGTCAGTAAATTATAGTCAAGTGAGTCCAGCAGTGAGAATAAAGCATCTACCGCAGTTGTCCACAAGGAGATGGTGACAATGGAGAACATCTGCATAAATTAAAATTTGATATATCTACGTAATGATCATTGTTACCATAGTATATCTCATGGAACAAACTTAAACAAAATTGCTATTCATTTAGCATCTTAAATTCAAATGGGATTTATTGGATAAATTTGGCAAACCATATGGAAAATCAAAATAAAAGGAAGACCTCAAAGTGGCCAGAAGTTGTTATTTATAAGAAATAGACATCAATGTCAGACAAATACAATGTCAATAAAAAATTAAGACAAATATTGCACAAATATATTGCCAGTTAAATTTTGTTTATGATTGTGCCAATGCTATGCATTTAGAAAAGGAATGGCTGTAGGAATTGATAAATGCAGGAACCCCTACCTGAAACCGTGCGCAAAATTAATTTGAAATGCATCAGAAATATAAATATAAATATTAAAATTTAAAAGCCCATATGGCAAGCATATAAGAATATCTTCACAACTTGAGGCAGGAATAGATTTTGCTGGGTCCAGAAATAATTAATGAGGGGGAAAAAAAAGATAAATCAGTACCTTATATTGAACTCTGTAGAAGTAAACCTGAGATGAGGATTCTTTTTTTAAATCATTTTATTGGGGGCCCATACAACTCTTATCACAATCCACAAATATGTTCATTGTGTGTCAAGTATATTTGTACATCTGCTGCACTCACATTCCCCAAACATTTACTTTCTATTTAAGCCCTTGGCATCAGCTCCTCATTTTAGCTCCTCCCCCCCCCATTTCCCTCTCCCTCATGAACCCTTTATAATTTAAAAATTATTATTACTTTGTCATATCATACACTGTCTGATGTCTCACTTCGCTCAATTCCCCAATGTTCATACACCAGGGAAGAGGTTATATGTAGATGCCTATTGTGGTAGTCACTAATCTGGTTTCAATTTCAGGATTGGGAATGTAGGAGTGGAGGTTAGCCTGTCGATCTGGAGATAGTTAATGAGTGTGGGCATGGCTATATCCTGGGAATTCTGGGAAATCTGGACGTATTTCCCCCCTTGGAGGACTCAGTCCCTTAGAGGCGCTCTACTGACAAGACACAAGGCTGACTCCCTGTGAGACATCCTTGAGGAGGAACCACATGGGCTTACTCTGATGAAATCAGACCTTGGTAACCAGAAAAGCCACACAAAGACTCCTGCTAGTACTGAGGTGCTTGAGAAGCCACGGAGAGTGCCCTGCCAGTGCTGAGATGCTTCTCCCAACCCTGGATAAACAAAACACTTCACTCACTGGCCTGAGATTATCCTGGAGACATTGCATGAGTTTTGTGAATCTGAAGAGGACGTTATAGCCTGGACTAATATTGAACTTACGACCTTAGACTAGACTGGGCTGGGATGTTTCTTCAATGTTCAATTGCACTTGCATATAAACCTCTTTCTTATACATGTTTATGAACGTGTTTCTCTAGTCTACCTGGACTAACACACTAACAATCAGTTACCCCTGTCTATCCCACCTCACCTCTACCCTCCCAGTTTTGCCACTCTCATCACTGGTCCCGAAGGGATCATGTGTCCTGGATTGCCTGTATTTCTACTTCCTATCTATACCAGTGTACATCCTCTGGTCTAGCTAGATTTGTAAGGTAGTATTGGGATCATGATAGTGAGGAGAAGGAAGCATTGAAGAACTAGAGGAAAGTTGTATGTTTCATCATTGCTACACTGTACCCTAACTGGTTCATCTTCTCCCTGTGACCCCTCTGTAAGGGGAAGTCCATTACTTACAGATGGGCTTTGGGTCTCCAACCTGTATTTCCCCAAGATGAGTTTTCTTATTGAACTTATTTATTGCACAAATGCTTTCTTGAAGAGACATCTTCAAGAAAGTAAGATAAACAGATTAGGGTGTAGAGCAAAATGTAAGCATGCAAGTGCAGTCATCCTGATGTCACACAGTGCTGGGGAATGCAATTAGCAATCACTTAGATCATGCAAACACTTAGATCATGAGACTAACACTTTGTACACTCATACAAACCAATCAACCATCTAGAAGTAGATCTGACCTCGCACTTATTTTTAGGTGAAATAACTTCCAGTGACTGATGGAAACTATCCTAAGATGATAATAAATATACATATTAGGCATCATCTATATTACTTGGGGAGTTGAGACCCTCAAAAGAAAAAAATGACATCATCAAGAGATCAACAATGTATGTTATCACTGGATTCCATGAATGTTCAAAAATATTCAACCCTCAAAATACACTATGTGGGGGAAGCTCATGAATAACTCAACCAAAATATAAAGAATTTTAAGCAACCCTATGTTTAAAATTTGACAAAATATTTTATTTATAGAGTGACTGAAAACACTAAATATTAGTGAATATGTAGACTAAGTAGATATTCATATATAGCCAGGTGTATATATAAAACAGTTCCATTAAGTGTAATTATATCTTCATTTCATGAAGAGGTATACTGCTAACTACCCTGTGGACCAGAGTACCAGTGTGGCAAATAGTTGGAGTTGACTCATGACAATGATTTTGCTTTTTTAGTTGCGTGTTCCTTATCAGCTTATATTGTTGGTCTTCAGGAATATTTGGCTATACACATGTAGACAAGCTTAAGCTTATTAGCTCGCTTGCTCTCTCTTTCACTCTCCCTCTTTTGACTAAGCATCCCAGAAAATTGACAGATCTGATTATGTTGTTCAAGGAAAATCAAATCTTATAGTTAATGTGAGTCTGTGATTATCTGAGCTATGGAAGTGAAGTATGAATTTGGGGATTGGTCTTAGTTTTATATAATATTCACATTCTATTTTGAACTGCTCATTTATATGGACAAACATGCTTGTCGTCACTGCTTTTTGTTTTTGAGTTTTGATTGCCTTTGATAACATCACAGGCAGAGGTTTTGAGACAGATACCTCATTGATTTTTCTTTCTGAAGAGGTCATATTGAGAAAATGGAATCGCAGGAAAGGTGATGATTTGACCTTCATCTCAGATATAACCAGAAAGTAGTCCAACCTTTCCTTGCTTTACACATTTGGTTTGACTTCGACGTGCTCCCCATCCTGAAAGTATTCAATATGTCTTTGTAGAAATTATTTTACAATTCATTTCCGAGATAATATTTTAGATAATATCTTCATGAATCTTCAGTCAGCTGAGGATAGTTCTTCTTCTTTTATTTTATTTATGTCTCCCCTGGTTTCTTTTTTTAATCTTTCCCTCCCTCATTCTTTCCTTACTTCTTTCTTATCTTATGTTGTGGCATATCTTTCGATTAAAAAAACTATTTTCTGGGCTGAGCCCCAGTGGCATAAGTGGTTGAGGGCGGGACTGCAGCCCGCGGGCTTGGCGGTTCAAATCCAGCGGCGGCTCTCAGGAGCAGCACTGGGTAGCGCCCATGACCACCAGAGGCAGTGATGCTCCCCCCCAAAAAAAACAAACTATTTTCTAAATTTTCACTTTAAATCCTATAACTCCTTTACCATAATTGCATCAAAGACATATTTATAAACCACCCAGGCTAGGGAAATAAGATTAATACAATGACTTTCCACCCTAGATTTGGAGAGTGCACCAGTTCATCTAAACATTGCCAACGAAAACTGCTATAGGGAAATGGAAGTTGGGTAGGTTAAAAAAATACATATTACATTATGTAGTCACTTACTTATATTTATGCAAAATATTTGCTTCCTGGTGAATCTTTAGGATGTGGAATACAATTTTTGGACACTTTAATTACCTTCTATTCTTTATTATCAATTACAAATGTAGTAACAAAAAAAAACCTGTCAAGTATTCCTCATGCACATATCTTCACAGAATCCTACACTCCCCACCACCAGCACCCAAACACATCCATGTACTGGAAGGACCAGGGGCAGTGATCACTGTACACTTAGGTGACCCCCATCTCCAGTGGAAGTGGCAGGGTTCCTAAATGATGCCGTAGGCAAAGAATATAGAATATAGGTTAGGTGTAGCCAGTTCATTAGGGTTCAAGAGGACCCATTAGTTTCTCCCCAAAATGTTTGGATTGGGCTTTCAAAATATTGGGAGCCCTCTGTAGCAGATCAGATAATACAGTCTCTGTATATTTGCTTCAAAATGAGAAGCCATTTGGAAAGTGTTTGTGTGTGTGTGTGTGTGTGTGTGTGTAAGAGAAAGAGAGAGAGAGACTTAGGCAGTTGTCCAAGCAGAGAGGTTATTTGCAGTGTCTCAAGAACTAGTAATACAGGGAATCCAGGACAGATGAACCCTTCAGGACCAGTGGTGAGAGTGGCAATACTGTGAGGGTAGAGGGGAGGTGGGATAGAGAGGGGGAACTGATTATAAGGATCCACATATAACCTCTTCCCTGGGGTAAAGACAACAGAGTGTTGGGTGAAGGGAGACATCAGACAGTGTAAAATATGACATAAAATAGACAATATTTTAAGGGAAAAATCAGGTTACCAATTACTTTTATATATCTATATATTTTATTCATATAAATAAGAATAATTTATAAGTTATCAAGGGTTCATGAGGGTAGGGGGAGTGGGAAGGGAAGGGAAAAAAATGAAGAGCTTAAACTAAGTGCTTAATAGAAAGCAAATGTTTTGAGAATGATGAGAGCAGCAAACATACAAGTGTGCTTGACATATAATGGATGGATGGATGGATTGTGTTAATACCTGTATGAGCCACCAATAAAACAAAGTTTTTAAAATGCATACAAAATTATTTGTTTTTTGAAGAATTGAAGCTGGGCAACAATCTAAAATGACTTGTATGGCCCAAATCTCATCTTGTGTCCTAGTAATATAAGCTCAATAAAGAAATTGTGTTAGTCTGGGTAGACTAGAGAAACAAATTCATAGACACATATATGGATATAAGGGAAGGTTTATATGTAAGAGGAATGGAACACTGAGAAAGCATCCCAACCCAGTCCAGTCCATGGTCACAAGTCTGATGTTAGCCAGGATGTCCAACACCAGTCCATAAAGTTCCTTTCCAACTCGTGAATTCATAAGCCAGTGGGTGCAGAGTCTTGTATGTCCACTTGCAGTAGAGGCAACAAAAGCATCCCAGTGCTGGCTGGGGTCTCTCTGTGGCTCCTCCGGCTTCAGAGGTCTGGCTCCATCAGGGTGTGGCTTCTCCTCTGACTCCTCCAGTTCATCAGACACTGACATCTTGTCTTGTCAGTAGTTCATTGTGCAGAGACTCAAAGGCAAACCTCTCTTCTCCAATTGGGAAATACCAGGAGACTTCCCAGAATCCTCAGGAGAAAGCTATGCCCACACCGAGGCCTCATTGGCTAGCTCCAGATTGACAGGCTAGACTCCACCCCTACACCTTCAATCATAAAGTTGACCTCAAGTACATGACTGCCACAGAAATGCTTTTAATTAGTGATCATTCAAGAAATATATTGGGAAAAGTGTGTTACATACTCAATTCTCTGGACACATTAAGCACAAATTGTTTCATAAACCAGAGGAAACACTTCTATAGACAATATTTTAAGGAAAAAATAAGGTTAGCAATTACATTTATATAGTCAGTTCTAAATTTCTCTCTCTTCTGAGAAACATAGTGTGTTCATTTATAATCATTATGATATTAGTTTATAGATCATAGAAACATATGATGATTATAGATACATAGATAGATACATAGACAGTATAATTGCCTTTTTCTTTGTGGCCCAAAGCAAGATAATTCTTGTTTAAAACATGAAAAAGTTAATTGTGTATTCTGTGTCATAAACTCCTAATGCTTATTATTTTCATGAAAGTTCTTTGCAGTTCACTCACATATGGACTGAAAGTACGTGGTCAAAGAAAAATGAGTATTTCCTTTCAAGTGAAAATTCCTGCACTGTTGGACTACTGAAAATACACTTAGATATAAGTGAAAAAAATCTGTAACTATAGATTATGATTTTATTGGGATTTTAGTACTGAGTAGTTTAACAATTGATTATGTTTTATCAGCCTTTGAGTCAAAGTTTGAGTCTAAAGTCAATATGGGATTTCATTTTTCCCACTCTGCTGCTTACTTATAAGCTTTCATACAGGAAATTTGCAAACTAACACTGCACACAGCTCTGCACATCATGGAGATGCTGCTCTTCTAAGTGCACACAAACATCACCACGTGCAAGCCTTGGATACCTGGGAAACATCAATAATTAAAATAAGAAATAGCTGGACTCTGCGCTTTCCACATTATGAATTGATTTCCTACTCCTATTTATCACAATGCTATGTAAGAAAGGGAACCAGAGATATATATTAGTAGAAAGAGAAGTGGGTGTAGTGGGGAGGTGGTTGGGGTGACTAATTTGACTTCCCAGCCTCTTTATCTCTGTTGAGATGCTCTCTTCTCTTCTCCTCTCCTCTCCTCTTCACTTCTTCTCTCTCTCTCTCTCTCTCTCTCTCTCTCTCTCTCTCTCTCTCTCTCTCTCTCTCAGCAAATTGCAATGCAACAGTACTAGTTGATAAAAAGTTTTATCCACTAAAAGTTAAAGGAGCAGCTGAAATGGAGCTGCTCTTTGCCAATGACATAGAGTTTGATAATTGATGCTAAATCTTTTCTAATATCTATTTATAGGTGTTTCCAATGCTTAGGAACTTGTTGTTGCTGAAGGGCCAATTAGTTCTGCCTCTGTCATGACAATAACCTCTCTAGAGAATCAATGAATGTCCACTGAGGAAAACATAACTCTGTCCTGAAGAGGAAAAGGGAACTTTGTTGCTAAGTTAACATGCTTTCCATTATCAAGAGTGAGACATAAAGACTAAAGATCTAAAGAAGCATTAGACTTGAGGGGTGTTAGGGGAGCTTCCATATGTTTTCCCTATGTCATTCTATTTCCCTTTTGCTATGCCTTTCTTCTTAAGGAGTTAGTTCAGATAGACTAGAGAAACAAATTCATAGAGACGCTCACATGTGTATAAGAATGACTTTTATATAAAGAGTAATTATACATTAAAAAGCATCCCAATTCAGGCTAGTCCAAATCCATAAGTCCAATATTATCCCATTTGTCAGCTACCAATCTATAAAGTCCTCTTCAGACTCACAAAACACATGCAGCGATGGCAAAGGCAGGAAGATCACAGGCCAGTGGGTGGAAAGTCTGGTTGCAGTAGCGGTGTAAGCTTCTCAGCTTCAGAGCTCTGGTTGGATCAGGATAGATCCACATGCCGTCTCTAGCTCAGGGCACTAGTGTAGTGCCAATGTCCCTTGCCGGCTGCAATGTCTCCCAGGGAGTAAGCCAAGATAAAGAGAGAGACTTTTGCTTCCAAGAAAGAAAAAACAGGAGTTCCCAGAATTCTCAGGAGAAGGCCATGCCCACAGAGGCCCCATTGACTGTGACCTGATTGACAGACTAGACTCAATACTCTCAAGTACTAAATTGACACTATGTAACTATCACAAAAAGTTACAGTAACCCAAAGTAAGAGATAAAAGGAGAAAAATCTACTGGGTAGTTGGGGAGATTTCCATGTGGTTTTCCCAGTGGTCATTTTAAAATCATTTTTCAGAAAGTAGGCTAGATAAGATTCCAACAGTGTAGACATGAAGTGAAACTATTTTGTCACCTGTGCTTAAGCACATACTCTTGAGGACTTGCTATTACAGAAGCACCTGAGCTATAGAAAACCAGCACACTATTCCTCTGCATGCATGAGTCATGAACTTGACACGAAAAGTCATTCTGGTTTTAAGGACAGGGGACAAAGTGATTGTGCACCCCTAGAGCAAGAAAGAAGCATACATGTAAGTATAATTTTCAATTCCTAATTTGTTTTAAAATATGATATTGTATTTAGGGGAAAGTTTACATAGGAAACATAGGTTTCTTTTTATCAATTTTGGTACAATTCGTTCTGTGATATTGGTTAACATTTTTGCAATATGTCAGCCTTCTCATATTTCCATCTGCTTTAATTTATCTAGTTTCTCTTCCACTTCTTACCTTGCCATCTTTGCTTTGGGGTAAATGTTGACTCTTTCATCTCATATGGTTGATTGTCTAAGGAGTACATGTTTCAAGGGTGATATTGCTTGCTTTAAAAACCATTTCATCATTTGAATGAATGGAGACCTTCAAGAATGGATTCAGTTCCAAGTTAAAAGAGTGTCCAAGGGGCAATACTCTAGGATGTTCATCTCATTTCAATCAGTCCAATAAGTCTGATCTTTTTTGAGAATTTGAATTGTGTCCTATGTTTTTCTCTGATTGCACCAGGACCTTATATTTTGTTTCTGACAGTAGCCAGGCACCATCTACTTCTAGTCTGAGGCTAGAAGAGGGTGTGGTTCCTGAAAACTTATAGTAAGTATGTGAGCTACTTTCTTTGAGTATTTTGTTTCCTTCATTCTATTTTGTTGAAGACAAGATAAAAGCAGTAGTTGTGCTTATATGGCTATTTGCAACCCTTTAAATTCACAGCTGACTAAATTGTCTGTGGCAGTCATGTGCTTATGTTAATTTTATAATTGAAATGTAGGGATGAAATCTGGCCTGTTAATCTGGAGTTAGCCATTGAGTAGCTGATGAGGCCTCTGTGTGGGCATGGCTTTCACCTGAGACTCCTGGGAAATCTCACGGTATTTCCTTCGTGAAGATGAGAAGCTATCTTCCCCAGTTGTTGGGAGTTAGTTTCAGAGATGATTAATCACAGACAAGACAAGCTGGCGGCGTTTGAGAAGTTGGAGGAGCCGGCGCAGAGACCACACAGCTTTGCCCTGATGGAACCAGACCTCTGAAGCTGGGACGGCCAGATGGAGACCTCTGCCAAGGATGAGTTTCTTCTGCTGTTGAGCCCTGGAGGCAAGGTGCCTTGCCAGCACTGGGATTCTGCACCCAATGACCTGTGACTTCATGAGTCCGAAGAAGACTCTATTGACTGATTTCGGGCATATGGGTTAATACCGGACTTATGACTTTGAACTGGACTGGTCTGGGATGCTTTCTCCATGTACCATTCCTTTTGTATTCAAACCTTTTCCTTATACCTGTATGCGTGCCTCTGAAATTTTGTTCCTCTAGTCTATCCGGACTAACTCATTGTCCAACAACACTGTAGAGCCAACCCCTTTAATCAAGTTGATCAATACTATATATTATTTGGGTAGGTACTCTGTGAGGTCAATGGAGTCCTGGTGGTGCTGTCTGGTAAGCACTGAACTCTGACTTGAAAGATCAGCAGTTCAAACCCATTGAGGGAGAAAGTTGAAGCCATAAACCCCATAAAACTTATTTAGGGCTATTATGAGGTGGAGCCAATTCAATGGAAGTGGATTTGGTCTTCTAGTTTGGTTAGGAGGTCCCTATAACTATGCTCCCTCTATGATTTCTTACATATATAAATACATATGAAACACATTCAAACACATATATATGTGTGCCAAAAATATACATATATATGCATGTGCAAGTACTCACATGCACTGTTCTATACACATATAGTTTGCATATCTATGTATGTAACCACATACGTATTTTTCTTATTATTTTGACAAATTTGTATGTGTTTTAGTATTAACAGTAATTTTTCTTTATTCTTGCATATATTTCAGTGTCTTCATTTCCTTTGGTCAAGTAGTACAAACGGCCACCATATTTCTCATTCAATTCCCCACCACAGAAATAACAGATGTCTACTCTAGCAAGTGAGCCTCACTCCTGACAAGCTGTACAGTAACATCAAGAACATCACCTATGAAGAAAACACAGGATCATTAGAAAGACAGAAGAACAAAGCAAAGGTCAGAAGAGTCTCAGAACTGAGTTAGTAGCTAAGGCAAATGAAATAATCATGAAATCAAAGAGTTGAATAGTAAATTTCAAAGGGCAGCTTGAAGGGATAAAGGATTATAATTAAATGTGCAATGAACTGTAGTTGTAATACCAAAAATAAAATACTGTCATTCCTACTCTCTTTTGATATAACTCAGCTGATATGTATATGTATATGATACATTGTGTGTATGTGTGCATGTATGTATGTATGCATAATCCATTGATTATTAATTTCTGTCTTGGTGCCTAAGGAATTTCTCTTAATGAACAGTGTGCAGTGTTAATGTCTTTGTACTTTTCTGTGCTATATATATTTTTTATGGATTCTTTCCTAACTGTTTATTGTTGTCTTGTGTTTAGTGAGTATTAATTCTTCTTTATTTTGTTGAGATTGATTAATTGTTTTTCTTTACCCTAAAATTCACATTTACTGTATTACATTTAAAAGTCTATTATATCTTGCTATGTTCATGGTCCATTTTCAAATTCTATAGCAGCACCTTTTATTTCCCATTTTGTTTTGATATTGTCATTCATTAGAGTATAATACATCTGTTTTTTTGTAATCTGTTTTCCAATTTTATTTCCTTTTTGTAAAGACTTTACTTAGGTGGTGTGATTGTTCTAGGCTGACCGCCCCCCTCAGGAATATGTCCCATCCTCTTACTTTAGCCACTTATTTGATCCGTCTCACACTGTTTTTTCATATGATTTATTAATGTCTGATGTCTCCAAGGCTCCAACTAAAAGTATCACTGCCATTGAGTAAATTCCAACTCATAGCAAGTACAGAACCGCTCATGTGGGTTTCAGTCCTCTGATATACTCACAGCAAGGGTTCAAGAGGCAGTTGTGTAGCGATAATTATTATTTATTATAACATTATTATTTAACATTATTGACATTATTTATTACTATAGAGAACATGAGAGAGCAAAGAATATTAGAAGTTACATATATGTCCTTTCATAATACATGCTCACCTCTGCTAGATGGTTCATGTGGAGAGGGAGACAGGAGAGCAGCAGCCTGGTGGATGGCAGGCTGGAGGGACGCAGGCTCTTTTATCTTATGCCCCATCCTGCTCTCCCTCTCTAGCCAAGTTAGACCCCTAATTCCAGGCAAGGTCATAGATCACAGGAGAGGGTTGTCTTAAGGGCTATATGGTGATAAGATGAGTGGTCTTAGGGATGGCTACTTGACTATGTGAAGAGGGGAATGATAAGACAGACCTTGGACATCTGGAGGTAGACAAACAGGTGTCAGATTAGGAGCCTTTGACCAAGGTTCTTGAAGCCCTCCCAAGCTTCAAAGGAAGGAAGTCATCATCCTAACAGCAGGGGAGTTAGCTCTGCTCTGTGATAACACAAAGGTCTTAGATAATTGGGAGCTTTAACAAGAATAGCAAACTTCCATAACAAATGCTGGTAAACAATTTGTTTAATATTTAGGGTATAGTAATTGTGGAAAAGTTCTGTCTTCATCCAACAGGTTTCTAAGACTGCAACTGTTTACAATTAGCAGTCCAAGATGCAATCACTATGCCATACCTAAGGGAAACACACATAAATTAATTTGACACTGTGTTTCTTTACTGGTGGTATGTTGGTTGTATCCTTAGTAATTTATTTATTTTTATTTTATTTGCACACAATTCCACAATGTGATCTGGACTCAAATAGCCCTGTAGTTTTTATTTTAGCAGTTTTAGTGATACGTAATTCACATATCACACAATTCAATAGTTTAAACATATTAAAATAAGTTGTACACTTATCACACAGTCAATTTTAGAATACTTTCTTCTCTCTTTTTTCTTTTAAAAAAGTTTAAATTTTCCTTTCTTATACTCATTATTATTAGCTCCAATTTCCTCTCAACCTCCACTACCATAGAGCCAAGAACTTCTAATTCAGTAACCATCTCTTTAGATTTACCTTTCCTGAATTTCATAAAAAGAAAAACATGCAAAAATATTTTAAAAACAACAATTAAAAAACATCTCAACTGAAAAGAAAACAAAAAATTTAAGAACTAGACCAAATTTAAAATGAGTCAAAAGACAGAACAAATTATAAGATGTTAAATTTTAACCTAACTACATCTGCATGAACTCACTTCCCAATGCACTCTAAAAAATAGTGATGGTCAGAGGATATTCACAGGAAGTTTAATCCATGTGGGGACTTTGCAAATGGAATCTGACCTTCACTCTCACTCATGGACTTTTGCACACGGGGTACTTCAATACTATTCCTTCCTTTTCTCTTGGATTTTATTTTTTACAATTCTTGGATTACACAAGCTGGTGGATTTCGGCCACATGGGTTTACTTGACAGCTTGTAGTTTATTTTATTTTATTTTATTGGGGGATCTTACAGCTCATAATTATCTACACATCAATTATATCAAGCATATTTGTAAATATGTTGCCATCATCATTTCCAAAACATTTACTACTTGAGCACTTGATATAAGCTCCTCTTTTTCCCCCCTCTCGCCTACCCTTCCATCATTGTGTATCCTTAATCAATTACATCATTTTTATTTCATGTCTTTCACTGTCTGTTGCTTCCCTTCACTCACATTTCTGTTTTCTGTCCCCTTCAGAGGAGTGTGTGTACTATATGTCCAATCTTACAATGGATTCCCCTTCCTTGACCATTCCCATACCTCATGGGATCACTACTTCACTTCTGCTATTGTTCCTTAGGGATTAGCTTTTCTGAATTCCATGTGTTCAGAGCTCTTATCTGTACCACTGTGTGGTTCTCCAGTCTAGACAGATGTGTAAGTTGGAACTTGGTCATGGTAGTGGGGGCAGGGGGAGGGGACATATTCAGGAACTAAAGGAATGATGTGTGGTTTGTAGGTGCTACACTTCACCATGGTTGAATCATCCCTTCCATAAACCACTTCAGTATGGGGATAGCTACATGTGGGCTTTAGGACTCCACTCCAAAGTCCCTCTTTCACATCAATATAGTTGTTTGTTTTGGATCTTTTGATACTGGATGCCTGATTCCATCAACACCTCATGATCCCACAGGCTGGTGTGCTTCTTCCAAGTGGACTGTGTTGTTTCTCAGCTAGATGGCCACTTATTTATCTTCAAGCCTTCAAAACTCTAGCTGCTATATCCTTTGACAGGTAGACACCACCACCTTTCATTTGCTTGTGCACATACATTATCTTCAGCAATTATGTCAGGAAGGTGAACATCATGGAATTCCAGTTATTAGACCAATATGTTCTTGCATTGAGGGAGTACTTGAGTAAAGGTACAATGTCCATCTGCTACCTTAATACAAAACCTATATATGTACATTGATATAGTCCCCTACTATCATATATACATATTAACTTATGGACATACTTGCAGTTTAACCTCTATAAATGCCCTTTGCCCTATTTCCTAGTTCTTCTCCTATTTCCTTTTACTTTGCCATCTGATATGTTTATGTGTGTGTATACACCCACACATTGACCTCTCTTCCTTTTGTTATAAATTAATATATTTATATATATATCAATATATATATATGCCTGTAGCTGAACCTATAAATATCTTTTGCTTCCTACTTCCTACCTTTCTTCTTCCTCTTATCACACTATCATGCTCACCCTTCATTTGGCTCTCAGTATCTCTTCTCAGATGGCTGTTCTTGATCAAGTCCCACCTGGCATTATACACCCTCCTCATCATGAATTTTAGATCTCTTATTGTTCCCTCAGCTCTGAATTTATTGACTTCCCACTTCCTCCTCCCCATATCACATTCCCCCCATCTCACCATGAACCACCAGTCCCATTGTTTTCTCCTCAGGATAATTCATCCTGCCTATCTTAAATAGATAGACATAGTGGGTAAGGAAAATAAACAAAATAAACTAAGTAAACTAACCAGAATGAGAACAATGATAACAGATGCGGTTCCAGGTCTCTGCTGACCCTTATGAATGTTTCCTGATCAATCTGATGAGGAACCAAGCCCTGTCCCCCAAGTCAGAAGTCTATTTTCAGGATTCCTTGGGGAATTTAGTTACTTTGTTTCTCTTGCTACCCAGTTGTACTCCCTTCGAGCTTCACTCCCCGTTGCATGGGGCAGACCAGGAACCCTTTCAGCACAATGTCTCCAGTATTGTACCCTACATTGCTATGGGTCAGTCGTGACTCATAGTGGGGCCGGCCCTTTGTCCTTTTTATGAGCAGAGATGTTCACCCTGAGATGTGGTGGACCCTGATGAGATTCTCTCTCTCTCTCTCTCTCTCTCTCTGTCTCTCTCTCTCTCTCTGTCTCTCTCTCCCTTCCTCCCTCCCTCCCTCTCTCCCTCTCTCTCCATCCTAATTCTCTCCAGAGTAGTCTGGAAAGGTCGGTCTATCTCTCCAGGCTATCTAGTGTTGTCCTCTATATTGCCTTCTTCTGGGGAGAGGGTCAATATCACTCGGGTTGGACCACTGTGCGGTCCTCTCTATTGATTTGCTGCTCCATACCAGTGTATTGCCCTCCAGACTTGGCCATTTGGGACAGGGTCTGGTCCCTCTCCCCCTTTTCTATGGAGACATGAATAACACCCTCCCTGTGTGTGCATTAGTGACCTGTTCCCCATCATCTTTGTTTCCTTTTTTGGTTTGTTTTTTCTTCTATTCTTTCTTCCCTCTCTCTCCCCCCTCCTTTTTAGCTGGCTGCCATTTGCATCTGTAATTTAGATCAAATCCTTGTGGAAGTGCCTGGACCTCAAATTGTCATTTATGCATTAAGTAGCTTATTCTCTATGCCCACTGTGCTTTTTGAGCTTGCCCATTTGTTACTGTCCCTTTGTGCTTGACTAACTTCACTTAGCATAATTTCCTCCAATGCTTCCCATGAGGCAAAGTGCTCAGGTGTTTTTCTCTGCTTTTTAGGGCTGCATAGTACTCTGCTGCATGTATATACCAGAGTTTTTAAAACCATTCATCGGTTGATGAAAATGTAGATTCTCTCCAGGTCTTTTCTATTGTGAACTGCACCATGATGAACATTGGAATGCAGATGCCTGCTTTTGGTCTTTTTATTTCTCCTGGTATATGCCCAGTAAGGGGGTTGCTAGATCATATGGTAGTTCAACTTTTCATAGGTTTTAGGTATCACAAGATTCGTTTCCATAGTGGCTGCATATACCTGTAGGTACACGAGGAGAGGATGAGAGTTTCTATCTCACCACACCTTCTCAAGTACTTGTTGGTATCTGATTTGTGGAATTAGACTATCTTTGAGGGTTTTAGGTGGTATCTAAATTGTTTTAGTTTGCATTTCCCTTATGGCTAATTATCAGGTATATTTTCTCATGTGTTTATTGGTCATTTTCATTTCTGACCTTGTAAAACTTCTGTTCAGGTATTTTTCCCACTTTCACAGTGGACTCTTTTTTTTTTTCTTGCTGTAGCCATTGTCTGACATGCCATTGTTAAAACTGTTTTCTTGTCTGTGGGCTCTCTTATTACTCTTTTGATGTGCACTGGTGTGCTATCTTCAGACACAGAAAGGGACTGTAAACTCTTTCTATGAAGCTAGCATAACACTGCTATCTAGGGGCTGAGCCTGGTGGCATAAGTGGTTGAGTGCAGGACTGCGGCCCACAGGCTTGGTTGTTCAAATCCAGCAGCGGCTCTCAGGAGCAGCACTGAGTAGCTCCCACAACCACCAGAGGCAGTGATGCCCCTGCAAAAAACAAACAAACAAACAAACACTGATATCTAAAGTGGACAAGAATTCCACAAGAATGGAGAATTACAGACCGATATCTCTAATGAACATCAATGCAAAAATCCTTAACACGATATTGGACAATACAATACAAAATATATCAAACAAATAATTTATGGTCTTCAAGTGGGATTTATTCCACATGTGCTAGCCCTGGTAGACAAGAGAAACAAATTCTTAGAAGCTCATATTTTTATGAGAGAGTTTTTTTTTCCCTAAACCTAACAAGAGAGAGTTTTATATAAAGAGTAATTGTACATTAAGAAAGCATCTCAATGCAGTCCACTCTAAGACCATAAGTCCATTATGAGCCCATCTGTCCAATACCAATCAAAAAGTCCACTTCAGACTCACAAAGCACATGCAATGATGCCAAAGGCAGGACGATCACAGGCCAGTAGGTAGACAGTCTTTGGAGCCAGTGGTGTTGTAAATATCTCAGTGCTGGCAGGGGTGTCTACGTGGCTTCTCTGGCCTCAGAGGTTAAGCTCAGGGCACTACCATAGTTCCATGTATATTGTCAGCTCCCATGGAGTCAGCAGTCTCCAGCCTCCAAAACGAAAATATTGGATTTGCCAGAATTCTCAGGAGAAGGCCGTTTCCACACAGAGGCCACACTGGCTATCATCTGATTGACAGGCTAGACGCCTCCCCTACACTCTTAATCCCCACGAGGGATGCAGGGATGGTTCAGTATGCAAAAGTGCATCAACATTATTTGCCACATTGACAAGAAATAGGATAAGAACCACATGATAATATCAATACATAAATATACCTGTTTGCTATTTTCATTCATTTTCTCCTTTTGCTAAGTATTCAATTTAATATTTTATTCTTCTATTTTATGTTTTATCTAGCTTCATTTGTCTTTGCTATAGGGAAGTGTTTTGCCTCCCCAGTAATAAGCAGCTAATTTTAAGCAGCTAATTCTTTTTTTAATTAGGAAGCAACCAACGATGATAAGAAAGAACCCCAATGTCATATATATACACACATACATATATATGTATATATGTTACATACATATATATGTAACAAAATAAAAACCTGTAAATAGTTCAGGATCTGTTTGTTGAGCTCCAGGAGTGCCCCCCCCCCCAGTTGAGTTGGATGGAGTGGCACACCCTGGCCCCAAAGTATATCCTTGGCACTCCATCTGAAGCTCCATGTTCTCTTGCACACCCTTAGTGTTTCGCCATGGTGTGGTTGGGTCAGATAGGGTATAATTCCAAGCCCATTTCCCCACTGTTGTCTCAGCAGGAGACAACACTGTTGGGTCAGTGAGGGAAGCCATCTTTCATAGTGGGGCTGGCCATATAATTCTCTCTGTTTATCAGTTCTTCTGAGTGGAAATATCATCCTGAAAGCTCAGGGGAAGCAGCTAATTCTTAGTAAGTATTTAGTAGGTTCTTATTCCTGGCAGTGTAAAGGCTTAGTCTTTAGACTACAAACGACAAGTTCAACAGTTCAAATCTATCAGCTTCTCTCCAAGGGATGAATGATGCTGTCTGCCACTGTAAAGATTTACGACTTCAGAAACCATATCATCGCTATTAGTAGGTTTGGCAGAGTGTAAGATGGTTCCCTGGCTGATTTAAGTGACTCTCTCCCATGCATCTTGCTCACAGATTCTCTCCACACCACACCCTCCTGTCCATGCCTCCTATGTATCTGTGCTACTACTCTCTCCATCTTTGGAGAAGCCCCAGGCATTACTTCCCAATAAAGCCTGTTAACTGCTGTGGTAGTCCGGGTAAACTAGAGGAACAAATTTCTTAGGCACGCATATGGATCTAAGGGAATGGTTTATATACAAGAGGAATGGGACATTGAGAAAACATCCCAGCCCAGTCCAGTTCAAAGTCATAAGCCTGATATTAACCCATATGCTCGATATCAGTCTATAATGTCTCCTTCTGACTCACATAGTCACAGCCAGTGGGTGCAGAGTCCGGGTGCCGACTCTGGTCTCCACATGGCTCCTCGTTTCCAGGGCTCAGGGTCCATCAACAGCATCCCGTTGTGGCAGAAGCAACTCATCGCTGGCAGAGGTTTCCATGTGGCCGCCCCCAGCTACAGAGGTCTGGCTCCATCGGGGTAAAGCCGTGTGGTCTCTCCGCTGGCTCCTCCAGCTTCTCAGACGCTGCCATCTTGTCTTGTCCATCTGAGAACTAGCTCCCAACAACTGGGGAGATAGCTTCTCATCTTCACGAGGGAAATATTGCGAGATTTTCCAGAAGTCTCAGGAGAAAGTCATGCCCACATAGAGGCCTCATTGGCTACTCAATGGCTATCTCCAGATTAACAGGGTAGACTACATTTCAATCATAAAATCATAAAATTAATATAAGCACATGACTGCCACAGAACACCCCTCATCCTTATCCTAATCGTGGACCCTTTAACTGTGAGTTGAGGTTCCTTCAAGCCCTACTTCTCCATGCTTCTGGAATGCACATCTCTTGAGCTGGGCACTGCCGGACTCTGTCATCTTGCTGACTGTTGGTGACCTGTTCTGCTGTTTGCTGCTTGTGATCAGATAGCCTGAATTGCTCTACAGAGGCCTACTCAGCGGCCCTCAAGACTTGAAGGACTGCCAGTCTTCTAGTTGTCTCACGCAAGTGAGTTGCACCAAGCAATTTGTACTGCTTTATAGATAGTTAATTGTTTCTTTCTTATATTATATACCCTTCTCTATATATAAATATATAAAGAGAACTACTAGTGTCCTGGTTTTATTTCTCTAAGAGAACTCTGCCCGACACAACTGCTTACCCCTGTTTTGGCCCGATTTTTCTATCATTTGGCACCAAAATCCAGAAGGTGCAGTGCTGAGATGGTGACCAAGAGGAATGGGACATTCTCTTAGGTAGATTGGCCTCCCAGCTTCCCCTCCTGACCTGCCAACGCCAGTATCTTTGAGACCCCCGCTTGCATTGCAGACTCTGCAATCCCCCATTGGCTGACGCTCAGAGTTTACTTGGTTTCCTTTCCATCGTGTCTTTCTTCTAGGGTTTTCAGGAGAGATCATGCCTGCCGCTCCCCCAACTGCTCCTCCGTTTGCTCCAGCTTTCTCCCTGTCTCTTCCATACAAAATCCTGCACCATGCTTGTCCTTTGCTTCTCTGGCTCCTTCTGCCCCCTCAGACCCACCATTTTGCCTTCCACCTTCCCGACCTGCCAATTTCCAACCCACCATTTTCTGATCTGTCATGTTATTCTCCATTGTTCCTGCAACTTTCTTCATCATCACCACCTTCCCTCCCACTACTGCCATTTCCCATGGCATCTTCCCCCTCCTGTATGCTACCATTTTCTCCACCCGACACCCATTTGCACTCAGCCCTACCTTGCTCAAAAACCTCTTCCATATACCTGAGAAATCCACCTTAGGACACTGGCCCCTTCTCCCTTGCTGTGAGGTGGCAGGGTCTGAGGGCCTGGTTCGAGTACCTACCCTTTTTTTCTCTTTCTGACTTTTCAGGTCTCAAAGCACATCTAGGACCCTTTTCCTCTCACCTGGACACATATTAAAGAGGTCAGATGTCTCACTCGATCTTAACAATCTTATCTGGCATGACATATGATTCTTACAACTACTCTACCCCCTGAAGTTAGGAAGAGTGTCTGACCAGCAACCCAGCAGAGTGGAGACAACATTCCTGTCCAGGACTGGAATAAACTGGTGGAATCTGATGCAGGTCCCCAAGTCCCTAACTGGAATCATCAGATCTCTGCGATAATATGATTATGCACCTCACTGAGGGCTTACAAAAGACAACGACAACAACAACAACAAAAAGTTGATTATGACAAGATTAGAGAAATTCTTCAAGACCCCCCCAAAAAAAACAGTCCAAATTTTATCCTGCCTCTCAGAGCTTTCTGTAATTTCCCCAGGGCTGATCCCTCAACGCTAGCTGGCACTTCTTTACTTCTCTCACATGTTAGCTCACAATCAGCTCTTAACATTGAGAAAAGACTTTCAAAACAAACTTGAGGTAGGTCCTCACCCTCCACAATGAGATCTTGTTAGAGGACCAGTCCCTAACATGTCATCATGGACCTGGTAGGCACAACTGTACAGCAATAATAAGTAAAGATTAAAGTCATACAAATTATGAGAGAGAAATAATGGAGTCAGACACATTGCATGGTAGCATGCTCACCTCCCGAACGGCCATGATATCAACAGCCAGATCCACGACAATGTGGTCAGGAAGCTGGGAGCCTCACAGAGAACTGGAGAGATCTGAGAGAGTGCGAGGGAGAGTGGAGTATGCCAAAAGGAGCTTGAGGGTTGCCAGAGGGCTTGCTTATTTTGAGACAAGCTTTATATCTATTTTGGGGGGCTTGATTGCAGGTAGCCACAGGTCACAGGAAGGGGCTATACAATAAGGGTACACATCACAGGAAGGGGATGTACAATGACAGGAAGGGGATAAGCTAGGGTAAAGTGACCAGATTTTAAATGGGACACCATTGACGGAGGTGGGGGAGTTCTTGATTAAAAATTTGGTCTATATGAAGCAACCAAGGTTTTCACAGAACACAAAAATAGTATTGTAATCTATGTATTTTAATTTTAAAATGATGCAGGACATGAACAAATTGTTAAAAAGCAGGACATCTTGTCACTTTAAGCTAGGGACATAAATGTGATATGAAGAGGGACTAGAGTTATACATGTGGCAAAAAAGGCGAATCCTAGATTCATAATGGAAGCCTAGCCTTGACTATCTTTGGGTGGGCTTGACCTCCTTGTCTCTCCTACAAGGAAGTAGTCTACTACGATCCTTATCAGAAGGGAGTGAGCCCTATTTAGGGTGGGGCAGGCAATACAGTCTGATTGCTCTAGACAGCAGATGACCATATGGAGAATAGCTCCTGACCTACTTTGGTTGACCCCCAAGTGTATAGTCCTTTGCCACATGTAGTAAGCAGCTAAGTATGGCATATATTTTGGGCAGACAACTTGGAAGAAACCATTCTGTTCCCCAAAAGACCTTCTCAAAGTGGCCTTTAAGGTTTTCAATAATATGGAGAAACCGGAAATATTAGATAACATAGAAAGGGAGAAAGCTAAATGTCCCTAGAAATGCAGCTAGATGCTGCATATTGCCCTTCAGGGCAGAATGAGTGGATCCAAACACTAGGTTGAGAATGGACTAAGTAAGCCAACTGAACCCTGATTCAAATGGTCTCAGACAGGACATTAGGCATGTGAATGGTCCAATCTTCATCCCCTGCTGAAGCCTTTCTCATGCTGCAAACAAGGAAGATACTTGGGAGTTTATTGCCTTTCTGCCAGAGTGTAGGAAGGATAGCCTCTTCCTTAATATCTCCAAGAGCAAGGAGCTCAAGATGCTTCATTCTCAGGACGTCTAGGCATGGTCATAGAGGATTGATGGTGCCCAGGGGTCAACGGGCCCTGTGAAGATCACCCATCAAGAGCCCAGGACAGTGATCTTATATAAGCCTATATATTTCCTTTTGAAAAGAGGGTCCACTTATTCAATACTACCTGAATATAGAGTATGGACTTTTCTAATCCCCAGCAATAGTGTAAGATTCTCAGGTGTAGTCTCACAACCCCTCATTACATGACCACACTTATGTAGTCTTTATAACGTACAATTCTCACACCAATGTCTAGTCATCCCACAATGCCCCATCACCCTACTGGGCAGAGAAATTCTTAAAAAATTTTTTAAAAAGCAGTAACTTTTTATTTACCAGGAACATTCTGATCTCCAAACTTGCCACTTCTCTTACAAGCCACACAAAATAGTCTCCTGACCTTGTCCCCATCTCCCCCCAAAATAATTCATGTTGCCACATCTTGCACCAAAAGCCAACTGCCCCTCTCTTCTGTCCTCTACCTGGCTATCTGACTCACCAAACACTATAGAGTGATTACAGTAGATAGAAAACAGCCACTTGCACAATTTCCAACTCCCTCTACAAAAGCTGAATCTCCTTTCTAGGGCTTGTGGGGCTCTCAGAGAGTGTATTCCCAATTTTAGTACATTAGCTAACCCCCTCTATGAAGCTATGAAAGGGGATCTCAATGAATCTCTAGAGTAGTGATTCTCAATCTATGGTTTGTGACCTCCTTGGGTGTCAAATGACCCTTTCACAGGGGTCGCCTGATTCATAACAGTAACAAAATTACAGTTATGATGCAGGAACAAAAATAATTTTATGGTTGGGGATTCTCCACAACATGAGGAACTGTATTATACAGTCACAACATTAGGAAGGTTGAGAACCACTGTTCTAGATGCAACAACATATATTAAAAAGGCATACAAAATACTTCAATCTGAACTACTTTCATCACCTGCTGTTTCTCTTTGCAATCTCTTCACTCTATGGTCATAGGAATTCTAGACCAAGAAATAGGACCCTTCAACACTCCAGTAGTTTATTTATTTAAACTATGAGATACAAGTCAGGGAACCGTCCCCCTACCTATGGGCCCTGAATACAGATGCTCTCCTGGCCCAAGAAAACTCAAAAATTACCTTTGGCCAAGTCACCTACATTCAGCTGACTCATTATTTCTGGGAATTAGCCAATCACCTTGCTATGTCAACTCTTACTATGTCAACCCTTGCTATGTAAACTCTATCTTCTCATCTACAGCTATTTCATCTCACCTTTATTGAAAATTCAAATTTTACATTCCAGCTCTGCTCACTACTAAATCTAGCTAATTTCCATTTCTTCATCTCCACTTCATCACTCCTGTACTGAAATCCTTGATCTCTTCTCCAATTCATGACCTCACATCTCTGCCTCACCCCTACTTGACCCAGACTATGCCTGGTTCATAGATGGCAGCTGACCTTTCATCTGTAAGGATGTGTATTATGTTGTCTATGCTATAGTCTGCTCCTGAAATACATTCAACACACACACTCTCCAAAATAACACAACCTCTGAAAAGACAGAGCTAATCGCTATGACATGAACCTTAATGTAAGTCAAACTCAGACAAATAGTACAGCAAGCAGACTCCCAAGCATCAATTTCATCTTAACACTGACCACCAACTTCCTAACCTCTTCCTCTGACAAAGAAAATAATGTATTTGTTGGACCATGAGACCCACTCCCCCCCCAAAAAAAAAAGTGGGGGAGGGGTAATGAGGGTGCATCTTAGAACATTTGTTTATGATCCATGTGTTCGCATACTTTCCACTGCTGTTTGCAGTGTTTGGAGGACACCTCCTGGAGTCCCAATGTCAGTCAAGTCACCTGGTGAATGTGTTAGTCCAGGTAGACCAGAGAAACAAATTCATATCCACATATGGATATAAGAGAGAGGTTTATATACAAGAGGAATGGAACATTGAGAAAGTACCTAACCCAATCCAGTTCAAGTCCATAAGTCTGATATTAACCCATATGTCCAATACCAATCCATAAGTCCTCTTCAGACTGGCAAATCACAGGAAATGATACCAGGACCATCACAGGCCAGTGGGTACAGAGTCTTGTGTATTCAGAGGTGATAGAAGCATCTCAACATTGAAAGGGGTCTCTCTGGGGCTTCTCAAGTATCTCAGGACTGGCAGGAGTCTCCATGTGTCTTTTCCAGCTTCAGGAGTCTGGTTACCTCAGGGTGAGCCCATGTGGTTTCTCCTTTGAGATGTCTTACAGGGACCCCGCCTTGTGTCTTGTCAGTAAGATGTCTCTTAGAGACTGAGCTGAAAGTCTCTCACACTCATGAGGGAAATATTGCAAGATTTTCCAGAATTCTCAGGAGAAAGCCATGCCCACACAGAGGTCTCATTGACTATTTCCAGATTGACAGGCTAGACTCCACCCTTACACTCTTAATCAAATTGGCACCAGAAGGATGACTGTCACAATCAGCACAGCGCATGCATCCCCTCATTTCTTAAGGGAAATGATGATGATTCTTGACCACTGTTGAGTTTATGCTGTTAAATATTACAGTGTTTTGCTTTATTTTAATAAATATTTTAGTGTACTGGTACTATTTGGTTCAGAATGTCTTTTTCTTGTTTTCTTGATCTGAAAACTGGTGTGACTTATAGTCAGGTGCGTCTTATGGTCTGAAAAATATGGTAGCTAGCATCTCATTCCATCTATATGGATAACACCTAACATAACCAAGACAACTAAAGCATCCCCTACCATTGCACCAGTGGTCACCAAAATACTTCTCTTTTCCAATCAAGACACTCCTTGCCTCCTGGCCCCTGAAGGATTACAATACGTAGGCAATGTCTCTACCAACTCTTGTCGGTACAAAGCTTTGGCCAAATACTAAAGCTCACTCTGTCTCACCTAGAATATCTTCCCTATGTGACACATTTGTCTACATATATCTTCGGGCCAACTGAGCAGGAGAGTGCAACCCAATCTTTCTCAGACCCAATCTTTCCAGACATAACCTTCATAGATAAGACATGGAAAAAACTATACAAAAATAAGAATCTGAATCACCTTCCAAAAATTACTGTAGACACAAAAGAGTAGTAGTAGCCCCTGTCCACATTGGAACTAGCACAGTGGCAGCTCTGAGAACTGGAGTGGGAGGAATTGGAAGAGATGCCCATTTTTACTACAGATTTTCAAGAGGCTTTATGGTTGATGTGGGAAAAAAATAGGTGACCTTCTTCTAACACTAGAAACCCAAATTAATTCCCTTCTGCGTGTGGCACTGCAAAACAAGCAGGCCCTAGAATTGCTCACTGCAGGGAAAGGGGACCTGGCTTTTTCTAGGAGAGTTATCAATCAGGCATCGTTATACCAAAGGTAAACGAACTTAAGGAATGAATCCAACACCAACTAAAGGAGTTAGGAGATGCAGAACCCATTTGGGCAAAGCTCTTTGACTCCTGGAAATCTTGGGCCCAGTGACTCCTGCCACTCATGAGATTACAGTTAAATATGCATAATTATGTGCTTGGGGCCTTGTCTACTCCATTGTTTTCAAAGTTTATTTTGCAGAGACACGTGTGTGTTGATTGGTTTCCAACCCCTAAAGCGCTCTGGGGATCCTGACAAGACATAAGAGCAAATCCTTTAGTCGCCCCTGCCCAGTGGGGAGCCTTTATAGATGAGACCTTCTGCTCTCTTCCCTGTTACCAAAGGCAGGAATAATAGGTCTGGTGAAGGAGAAGATGGTTCCTGCCCGATTCAAGCAAATCCTTGCCATGCTTCTTGCTCACAGACTCTCTCCACCCCCCAAACCTTCCCAAGTGCCCTCAGAGCCTCCGGTGAATGCCCCTTCCTCACTCAAACTTGCCAATCAGGAGACTACAGGAAGCTCCCCACTCTTAGCTACCTGTCTCCACCCCTGAGGGTCTACCTGTCGTTGCCTCCTCTGTATCGGCGTTACTCTCACCACCTTTGGAATAGCCCAGCAAGTTTCACTTCTCAACAAAGCCTGTTTCTTGATAACCAGGTTTTGGCAGCCTTTTCTATCAGCTATGAGTTGAAAGTAATCCCATGACAGTGGAGTTTTTGCTTTGTTTTTCTAGCGTTTAGTTTGATATTTTTGGGGAGTCAATACAGATATCATATTATTCCATAGTTCAATCACATCGAGAAGAATAATTCCATGAATGGGACTGAACAACAAAATTGTATGTGAATGGATATATTGGATTGTGTAAGATGTGTCAATAAAACTATTATAGGGCTGAGCCCCGGTGGTGTAAGTAGTTGAGTGCGGACTGGGGCCCGTTGGTTTGGCGGTTCAAATCCAGCAGCAGTTCTCAGTAGCAGCACCGGGGAGCTCCCACAACCACCAGAGGGCAGTGATGCCCCCCCAAAAAGATAAATAAAACTATTATGATTTTTAAAAATGCAATGTCTACCACAATCAGTTTCAAAGCATTGTTTTCCTTCTTGAACTCCTTATTTGACCTCAGCTCCCCTTTACCCTCCCCCTACCACCACTGTGCACCCCACTGTGCACCCCCACCTCCCTTGCCAAAATCCTATTCTACTTGATGCCACTATATGTTCATCAACCCTAGGTTTCATATACTGAGCAAGAGGGTGATGCCCTTACGTCGATGTGCTGCTGGCAACATGGTTAAAGCTCTCTGCATCAGCAAACTGATGCCCAGCAGTTTGAAATCACTGGGAGCTCCAAAATAGAAAGATTTGCTCCTAGTTTCTCAAAAAGATTTATATTCCTGAGCATTCTGTGGGAGAAATTCTACTTTTTCATATAGAGTTATGATGAGTAAGAGTCAACTCAATGGTACTGATTTGGGCTTTTACACCCTGGCTCTAATGCATTTAGAGTACCTGTCAATGTTGACAAGTACCCTCTAACATAGAGCCTATTCATCTACATTTTAAAGAGGAGGAAACGTAGGCATGCAGAAGTTAATAACATCTAGTACCAAACACCGAGGTCTTGCAAAGCAGTGATTCAAATGCATGCAAGTTAACTCCAGACCATAAACTCTCAATGTGTATGCTGTCAGCTCTCTGAGGAAGTTAACAAGCATGTGAGGAATTGTGAAGCCTGCCTCCAAATGACATCACCTCGACTCAACAGGGATGTATGCAATGGTGGGATTCAGTTAGTTCCCACCAGTCCAGCAGAATCAAAGTCTGTTTTTTGTTGAGTTCTGTGTTAGTCTGGGTAGACCAGAGAAACGAATTCATAGACACATGTATATGGATATAAGGGTAAGGTTTATATACAAGAGGAATGGAACATTAAGAAAGCATCCCAACCCAGTTCAGTTCAAAGTCATAAGTCCAATATTAGTCCAATATCAGTCTCTAAAGTCCCCTTCTGACTCACGAAGTCACAGGCCAGTGGGTGCAGAATTCAGGCAGGGTCAGGGGTCTCCCTATGGCTCCTCAATTCCAGGGCTCAGGGTCCATCAACAGAATCCAGTAATGGTAGAAGCAACTCAGTACTGGCAGGGGTCTCCACATGACTTCTCCAGCTTCAGAGGTCTGGTTCCATCAGGGTAAGGGCATGTGGCTTCTCCTCTAGCTCCTCCAGCTCCTTGGACACTGGCATCTTGTCTTGTCCATAGTCTGTCGTCTCGGAGACTGACTCCCAACAACTGGGGAGATGACCTCTCATCTCCACAAGGTAAATGTCACGAGATTTCCCAGAAGTCACAAGAGAAAGCCGACACGGAGGCCTCTCAATGGCTACTCAATGGCTATCTCCAGATTAACAGGCTAGATTCCATCCCTAGACTTCCAATCATGAAATTGACACGAAGCACATGACCGCCACAAGTTCAGTCAACTGGTTGTTATAAATGGCACTTGGAATCAGGGTTTTGTTAAAAGTGGGAAGCTGGTTGGGCAGCTGCCAAGTGTGGAAATCACAAACTTACATTCCTCACTCTTTTTTAATGTTCATCTTAGCACCTATCATAATATACATTCTGTCCCTAGGTATAAAAAATTAGATGGACCTATGCCCATAACATTTATTCATTTAATAAAACTTGTTATATTTTTGATGAATTACTGCATTTTTATTCCTTTGTGTTTGTTACTTTAATAAACATAAAATGTAGAGAGGAAGTGCTAAATAAAAACAGACTGTCATTCTGTCATTCCTTTCACCTTTAGGGCCCAAATTCCCATGAAATATTATGAGTGGATTAATCAATTCCTGAAAGTGTCAAGAGAGCTAGAAATACTGTCATAACATTGCTTGAAGTTCAGCAGAAGCATAAAGGGATTTTTCAAAGATTAATATAATATGTTCAAAGAAGAGAAGTTATCTGTTTCCAATACATCAAACACAATTACTATTGTTTAATTAGCCTTTCTCTACAGAGATGGGCTCTTACTCCTACAATGTAAAGATGGTTAAGGATAAACCACGGAGTTGATAATGCTTCAATAAAAATGAAGAACATTGCAAGTGAGAACAATCAAGAAGCAATAGGGAAATATCTTAACAATTTATTGCTTTTTTCAGGTATTATTTAATATTTTTCAAAATATTTTAATTCTTTCTTATAATGTAACTTCATTTTAGTACCTCTTTTATTATTTTTATTTAAATAATGTATGAAATAATAAACTACCTTTTGGTAAATCATTTTATACTTTAAATGACTATTAGGGCAGCAAACTGGTGATTAAATTGGTAGCTAAATATGGTCACAATAGATTATGGCTTTGAAAAACATTTCTTTCATAATGAAGACATGAAAAAGAAATGCTAAGATAATGGTGATAAACACTTAATTGTCAGCAAGGTAAGCAGTGAAACAAATCAAGCCTAGTGAGGAGACTGGACTCTCACTATTACAAACAGAGAGTTAGCCATGCAAGCTCCTGCCGAGTTTCAACTATGTCTTTCAACAGTAAGAGGACATTCAACAAAACAGATCATATGTCATCAACTTCTACATGTGATTTTCAGTGACATTGATTGCATTAAGTTGTACAACCATTATAAGTACTATTACCAAAATACTACACGACTATGAATATATGTTCAATGCATCCTAAGTAAATGCTGCTACTCTCAGTCTCCTTTATGTCCTTGATAATCATTATGAATTATAGCTTCTATGCAGTTTATTACTTCTTAAAAATTCTATTTTACAGTATTTTTTCTTCTTTGTCATAATTAATTTCACTGAGCAAAATGACCTTCACTTCATTTGTGTTGTGAAACGCATCAGGGCTTCATTTCTCTTTATGATTGAGTAATAGTCCATTTCAGTTATGTCACATTTTGTTTTTCATTCACTCACTGTTGGACATTTTGCTTGTTTCCAGTTTTGTAATACTGTGAATAGTGATGTGATGAACATCCTTATACTGTGTGCATATGTCTTCAGACAATGACACTGTGTGTCTTTGTGTTCAGATCTTTTGAGTAATGCCATATCAAAAAATAAATCGATGTTCAACTTTCTGAGGAACTGGCAAGACTGTTTTACACAATGCCTGACAGTCCCTTGAGGAATGGATGAGAATGCTTGTTTCACCACAATTCTTATAACACCTGCTTTTCTTTCCTTTTGCTTTTATCTATCATTGGAACGAGTATGGGATAGCACCTTATTGTGGGTTTGACTTGTATCTTCCTAACAACAAGCGACAAATGGCTAATGACTCTGGGCATAATTTCATGTGCTTGCTAGTTATTTTAAATATCCCTCTTAAAATATCTGTTCAAGTTCTCTGCGTTATTTTGATCTGATTGTTTGCCTTTGTATCTTGTAAGGTCTATTCAGAGTAGACTATTATCAGACATGTAATTCCTCAGAAATTTCCCCCACTCTTTATGCTATCTTTTCACTTTTTTGATAGTTTTGTATTTAATTTTATGATTTTTAGTTATCCATTTCATAATTTGCTCCTCAATTCTTGGTGAATATTGAAAAAGCTAGTGCCCACCCCATCCCACCCCCAGCTTATCCTTTATGTTTTCTTCCATGGATTTTATAGTGTAAAATTTCAAATTAAGGTCTTTGATCCATTTGGAGTTGGTTTTTGTGTATATTGTCAGGACTAATTTTCCCACACATGTATAACCAGTTTTCCCAGCATAATTTATTAGAGAGTCTTCCTTTCTCGCTAGAGGGGGAAAATCCATGTACATTAAGTGTATGGATTTATTCATAAGCTCTCAATTATATTCCCTTCATCTCTTTCTATTATTATACCAGTACCAGGATGTTTTATTTACCATAAAGTGGTAGTTACATTTTTCATGTCAAATTTTTAAATAGGTTATAACTGACACTAGGAGTCTAACCTGACAATCAGATCACAGCCTGATTGATGCCTCCTTGTGGGCATGGCCTTCTCATAAGCATTCTTAGAGTTTTCTTCTCTTCTTTCTTGGAGGTGGGACATATTCTCTCTCTCTCTCTCTCTCTCTCTCTCTCTCTCTCTCTCTCTCTCTCCTTGACATTCCTGTTGACAAGCCACATGAAGGCATGCTAATAGCAGCCAGAGCCCTGGAACTGGTGAAGGCATGTGGAGATCCATACCATACCATCGCTAAAATGCTTCCATCACAGCAGGATCCACAATACTTCTACCCACTGGTCTGTGATCTTCCTGAACTCAGCTTCATTGCATGTGCTGTGTGAATCTAAAGAGGAATTTATGGACTAGTATCAGACATATGGTTGAATACTGGACCTATGTACTTTATCTGGACTGGGTTGGGATGTAAGTAGTTTAGATAAGGATATAGATAAACTTAATAAGTATTCACCTTGACTGTTTTAAGAATTAAGTTTGATTTCTGACTATGCTGTTTATACTGATTTCTTATGCCTGTTATTGTAAATATAAGGATGCATAGAAATGTTTATTGGGAAGTATGGAAAGAGTTTACAAATCCAGTTACCTCAAGCCAAGCATTGACCTCTAGAGGGTTTAGGATTTAGCATCAAAGACATCCATAAAGAGATTAACCCCATCTTGTGCTTAGATGGGGTTAGGCCATACCTAGAAAGACTTCTCTGAAGAAAGTAGCCTCACCCAGTCTGTCGTAGTACTCAGGATACTTGTAGTCTGAGAGAAGGTCAGACTGACTGATAAAGAAGAATAGAGTCTATGTGCTTGGAAAATCCTGACGAGCAATTATCTTCAGAAGTGAAGGAATCTGGAACCATGAAGATAACTCCTCTCTGGGTCTGAATGTTAAAGGAAACTTGTGGCAGGCTGAAATGCTTGTTTGGTGACCACCCACATTTACTGCTTGTGGTGAAAGCAGGAGAAATGTTACAATATAGAGCCAGGTTGACTTTGGCCACTGACACCCGGGGCTTTGGTTCACAGCAAATAGAGGAGACAAGAGGGGATTTACTAGTCTGAAGTTTATGAACTAGCATGAGAGAGCTAGGCATGTTGAGAATTTGTTGGGACCTTGGTCTAAAGGAAGGTGACCAATGGCTACCCTGGTAGGCTAAGTGGAAAAACCCCCATTGAGTTGACTAGAACCCAACCAGAGGAAGAGATGCAATTCAAGTCTGTGAACTGGTGCATAATGTTGTTAACTTTATGGATGGCCTGTCCTGATTTGACTTTGGTAATGGATGCACACTTTACAAGTTTCCAACTGGAATAAAGATTCTTCACGTTGAAAGATATGATTGTTTCCTCAGAGCGCTGGGTTGGTATAAGTGGGCAATACAGAAATTAGATACCCAAAATGGGGGAATAAAGGCATGAGGTGGTTGGCTTGCAAACTCTTATAGGTGATGGAATATATATTCATAGGATAAGAGGATCAAGGTGTAAATAGTTTGTAACTACAGTTGTAAGGCACAGGATATCTTTTGTTTTGTTCAGTATTAGAATGTTATTTTTAAATGCTGGTGACACATGTTGAATTGTATGCGTTTTAGTTTTATCCTGTTAGGTATAGATATGATTTTATTGTTTATAGAGTTATGTGAAAGTATAAAATGAACAAGGGGTGGTCTGGGGCAGTCATGTGCTTATGTTAATTTTGTGATTGAAATGTGGAGGTGGAGTCTAGGCTGTTAGTCTGGAGATAGCCATTGAGTAGCCAATGAGGCCTCTATGTGGGCATGGCTTTCTCCTGAGGCTTCTGGGAAATCTCGCGATATTTCTCTCATGACGATGAGAAGCTATTTTCCCCAGTTGTTGGGTTAGTCTCAGAGGTGATTAGTCATGGAAGAGAGAAAATGTCAGCATCTGAGAAGCTGGAGGAGCCAGCAGAGAGACCACATGGCTTTGCCCTGATGGAACCAGACCTCTGAAACTGGAGCGGCATGCTGTTGATGGACTCTGGGCCTTGGAAGCGAGGAGCCATGGGAAGACCCCTGCCAGCACCAGGATTCTGCACCCACTGACCTGTGACTTTGTGAATTGGAAGGAGACTTTGTAGACTGATTTCGTGCATATGGGTTAATATCGGACTTATGACTTTGTACTGGACTGGATTGGGATGCCTTCTTAGGGTCACATTCCTTTTATATATAAATCCTTTCCTTATATCTATATGTGTGTCTCTGAAATTTGTTCCTCTAGTCTCCCTGGACTAACACACAGGTACCAGGAAGTCAGAAACAGGGAGAGGAAGAGAGTTAGTCTCCACATTGTGTCTAACAGAAGCACACGCCATGGAGATATCATCAGACTATGACCTGATTTAAGTGATTGGATTCTGCCCATGTCACCCATAGGTGCAACTAAGTTGACAGCAAACCTAGCCACACAATGAGAAAAATCCAAGTACTACAATGTCTTAAAGCATCCCTGCACCAGAATTTCCTCTCTCTAGTTCCACCTCCCACAATTCTCCCTCCTATCCACTGAGCTCCTGGATGCTCTCCAACCCCGCAAGTGCAATACCTGCCTCCAAGGCTCCTTGTGTGCTCCTCCTCCTCTGGGAAGGTATTTCCATGCAGGACACATGTGTTTAAATCCTGAACTCTGTTCCTTCACGTCTTTGTTCAATTGCCACCTACCAGCACTGTCTTTCTTCCTTTTTGTTTTAATCTTTTATTTTGCATAGCTCCACTGGTCGTGTTGCACATGTTTTTGTTTGCCTCCCTCACTAGATTGCAAACTTCATGAAGGTCAGGATTCATTCAAAATGATATCCCCAGTGGTTGTATAAAACAACTTAACATACTTAAACCATTTGCCATGGCATTAACTCAGATTCATAGAGACTTAATGGGTGTCAGAGTAGAAATGTGTTCCATAATGGCTTTCAGTTGCTGCTGTTTCTGAGGTAGATTACTAGACCTTCCTTCTAAAACGCCTCTCAGTGGACTTTAACCTCTACTTTTTAGTAGCAGTTCAGAATGTTTGAACCACCCAGGAGTACACAATAGGCTCTTAGTAAATGTCAAATAAATAAGTGAGCACTAGCAATTTTTATTTTTAAATGGTAACTAAATATTTGTTACATATGGAAAAAAAAACATAAAATGAGGGCAAGAACACAAACTAACTCCACACTAAGGAAAACTATGCCCTTGAGTTCCCCCACTTAAGGGATTATCTGGAGGAAATAAAATTAGGAAGGAAAATGGTCTGATCTAAATATATTAGTCTTTGACTTAAAAGAAAATATATTCCCACACAATACTAACCAAGATGGAGTAGTGTTAAGATGTATATAGAAATATAAATATGAATATAATTTTGTAATTTTTAAACTTTTTCATATATTTTTAGGAAGCTGTAATTACAAAGCAATATTTTCCTCTACTTAAAAGGGCAGTTTCTCTTTGCCCTTCAATTCTGGAAACAAAACTCTTAAATATATATACATACATATATATATATACACAGACATATATATACACACACACTGGGGAATGATCTCAAGGTTTACGGTGGTGGGAGGGTCTGATAATTTCAGCAATGAAGTAAAGCATTACCTTACAGCAAAGAGGTTACTTAGTATTTGTTTTCTCTTAATTATTACAGAGAACAGATTAATATAGGGAACTATTGGGGGAATTATTTGTCTCTATGTCTTCCTTCTTGGTTGCCTATTCAGGTTTAAGCCTATAGCATTTCCAGAAAAGGAGTCTGGGAATTGAGTGACTCTCCCACCCACTCTTTTCTCTTTATCAGGCTAACATTGCTCCCTGTTCTGGCACACAGCACCCTTCTCTGTTTCTTGTTCTTTCCCAGCCACCACCTGGCATCAGGCCGATCTCCCTGTATATGTGTTCCTCATGGGCAGACAGGGTCTCCTTCAAATGCTGAACAATTGGGGTACAGGTGGAATATCTGCCCTTTATAAGCCATGAGGGGATCTCCTCAGGGTCCCCAATTGAAGAAGACTTCAACATGGCTCTCTTCAATATTATTTCAAGCACTGTCATGGTTCGCATCTCTTGTTAGAACCACATGGCTTGGGTCTTCATTTACAAACTCCAACGTTGGGACAACAGGACGCAATGAGAAGGAAGTCCTGACGATGTGAGTAGAATCAATTAGCACCGGTCACAGAGAGGAAGGTGAGGTGACCTCTAGGTAGAGACAAGAATTTCTGTCGTAGGACAGGTATTCCCAGACAGAACTCAGCAATAACGCAGGAACTAGAACAATTGAGGATGAACCTCAGAGCGGCTGTATTTCTTGCTCGAATCTAATTTCCCATATAAATTTCCTTTTCTCAAAGAAGTGGAAATCCCATATCTGAACCCTTTCACAAACCCTTTCTCTTGCCTCAGACACACAGTCATTCTGGAGGAGTCTCCCCAGCACCATCCCACTGCCCAGATCCTTCCCACTGCTTATTTAATACGTAGGACGGTGTCTGGAATAATGAGGAGCATGTGAACAGTGACATCTGTGGTAGGCGATAAATGAGACAGTCTCTTTTCCCCTTCCTAAATGTGAAACAGGAGTCAACATAGTCCTTTGATGTTGCAGCTTCACCTTGTACTTTATATTTATATTTAAAGGTCCATTTGCAATAAAGTACTCTTAACCTCCATTTCCCAGGAAGAGTAATTAGTGAAGATGCCTGGCTGCTAATGAAAAGGTTGGAGATTCAAGTGTACCAAGGGGTGTTCAAAAGAAAGTCTAGGCGGCCTACAATCTACTGGTGAACACATGAACTGCTGGACACTCCCCAGAGCACAGCTCTCCTCTGAGACACGTGGTGCTGTCACAAGCCAGCATCAGCGCTGCCAGTTGTTCAGTCTACACCTCAGAATTCTGTATCAACATGGCAAAGAATGCCTACCGGGCTCAGGCAGAGAGATAGCAATCATATCAGCTCCAAAGTCAGCCTGCCTCTTCGAAGAAGACCAGGTCCCATCTGGGCAGTCTGTGGTCACCACTTGGGAGAATAGCTTCAGGACCGCGCTTCTTGGGGCTTCAGCAGGAGCGCACCAGTCCCTTCACAAGCTCCGTGGTTTGCACTTTGCTTGGAAGCAGCTATTTATAACTCACTGATGCTAGGCTTGCAAGGAGCAGCATGCCACGTCGAGAAAGTTGCTATGCTATTTTAGAATCGCTTAAGGAATGGAGAGCAACAACAGGCACAGGGGGAGGGACTGTGTTCAGGAGGAGGAAGACTCTCAATTCTGTGTGTGTATGGTGAAGGGGGTGGGGTGTCTCTTTTTGAACCTGGCATACTCTTTAGAAATCTTGCAGGGACCCCTCTTTCTCAGCCCCTACCTCCCCAGCTGTCTTGATTAGTGGCTCCGTGTATGCTGGTCAGATCTGGGGATTAATGATGGCTAATTTGCCTGAGGTTGGTGTAGCCCAGGCAGCAGACTTCGCACGACCAGCTTTGGCTGCCATATGGGTGGAAGCAGCTGTTTCAATTACTTTCAGTGCCCAGATGTGTCAGACGAGCCACCAGTCCTCTGCGGGGTACATCAGACACATGGCAGCTAATTGCTTCAATCGCGTGTGGAAGCCTGGTGATGGATACTGTGAAAGGGAGTTTGGGGGATGGCCAAGTGCCAGCTGCCGTCATACCTCACAATGTCCACAAGCGGAGAGGCTGTGACTAGACTTCAGCCTCCACTTGCTTGCCTGAGCCACACCTTGGCTGCTCTTGTCCTTGTTAAGTACATCATCACAGGGAGACAGACAGGTAACACAGGGCAAGGCCTGAGCCTTTCTACCTGGTCATAGACTACAAATGCTTAAAGCACACAAGATACTGAAGCATGCTCTGTGGATCTTAAGTTTATAAGGTTACAATTAATATGCATGCAATTAAAGATGGTCAGGATAATCTGAACTTCAAAACACAAACTTAAAAGTTAGCAACGCCCTCTGTGTGTTCAGAGAGTGACCAATGAATCATTTGTGTGTGTTACGTTTCCTGGCTCATCAGGCTGCGGGGAAAAGTAAAGGAAAATGGAAGGTCAGTTACCACCCCTTACCCCTGCCCTCTCCTTGGCTCTTGAGTAAAGAAATCACGCACAAAATGTCCAGGAAAGGTGTTTCTTCCCATTGTTAGAAGCAGGAGTGGTGATGGGAAGCTGGTAGAAAACCTGGGGTAAACAGGAAGCTATTATCATCATAATAATACATCTATTTAGAAAAAGAACAAACATTTGTTTTGTGCTAATTCTATGGTAATCAGTGTGATTATACTGTACTTAGCTGCTGCTTGTTGCCATGGTTATTTCAAGCTGGTCTTGGTTATTAATGGGCCAGAGTAATCCACGATGCTCAGTTTGAGACCCTTCAACAGAAGCTGGAGTATTAATTTTGCTTTTACATCAGAACAAGCTTGGTGCCAAAAGAAGTTAGCTTTCTCTCATCTGTTTATTGCATGGCATCTAATGGCCTTAGCCTGAGAACTGCCAGGTGAACAGGGTTTAAACCATTCAAACTCAGCACTGCAAGAGAAAGAGGAGGCTGGCCTCTCATTGTATATATTCACAGTCTCGGCTGTGAGAGGTGCTGTGATTTGAGGACAGTGGTTTAATCTCTATTAGGAAATGATGTGATTCCTCCTCACATTTCATCTGTCCAAACCTCCTTTTGCTGCATATATCTACAGTGGTAGCAAAAAGCTCCACATCTTTCTATTGATATATTGATAAATAAATGCTAACAAAATTTAGCAGCACAGTAGTGAACAATAAAAATGCAGTCTGTGTTTAAGGACTGTTCTTGGGCAGCCAGCCCCAGATCTCTTGAACTGCCTATTTCTGGCATGATAAAAATAAACTTCAGTGCTGTCTTCTCTGTCTGAGATTCATCTCTAAGGTGAACCTTCTCAACCCTTTAACACAAGTATGTTTTGGCCATACACAGGAAAAAAAAGGTCATAATACTAAGCTTGCCACCATAGAATAAATTTGATTCACAGCAACCTTATAGGGTAGAACTACCCCTGGGAGTTTACAAGATTGTAACTCTTTACAGGAGTAAAAACTCTCAGGTTTCTCCTTTGATGCAGTCAAGGATTGTGAACTGATGTCTTCACAGTCAGAAATCCAAAACATAACCTTTATGCCACAAGGAGTCAGTCCTCCTTCAAAATCCTTTGGAGCTCTAAAAGGTCTAGGAAAAAGAATGAAAAATAATGGAATGTTTCCACAAACTCTTTGAAGCTTCCTCATATACTAATATTTATTATTATTATTATTATTAATACCATCATGATTGTCATCGATAGTGAGGGTAAGGTGTATTCTTACATGCCTAATTTGATAATCACCAGGAAGAACCATATTTCTTAAGAAAAAAAAATCAGTGAAATTCTTGAAGCCTACATGTGAACACTAATCCATTTTGTCAACAGTTTTCCTTTTCATTTGCTGACGTGTCATTGATTACGAACACTAATCAAATTGTGTCAATTTTTTCTGACATCATAAAGACTGTGTGTTTCACCTATCTACTTCTGCAAAATAAATGAATCCAAAACGACTGACAGAGATTCTATAGGTGGCTAGGAAAGGCTTATGCTCCAACAGTTTCAAGGATATGTATGAAGTCTCCTCCAGGTGCTACAGTTAGGATGGGCAGGCCTTAAAAGTCCAAAGTCACTGCTTGCATGTACTTGGAATAGGGAAAGGGGCTGTCCTGCACAATACCTGTCCCTCTAGGTAGCATCTCCTCCTCCAAAGTCTCTCTGTAGAATCCAATAGGCCTTGCTAGCAACTGAGTTCCAAGACAGCAAACATAGCAGCTTTCACACTTATTCCTGGTGAGGCCTGGACTGGAAAGTCATAGGGGCAGTCTACATTGAAATTGGGAGAGGACATGCCAGCTCTCATAGCAGAGTAGATACAGAATATGGGAAGGGGACAGGAAAATTTGTAGTGACTGATTTTGAAGCCCTGCCATGTGTATATTTGGGAATGAAAATGTGAACGTAGAAAGTAAAGATGTTGTATTTTAAATAACTAATTTAATTATATTTTAAAACAACTCAATATTATACTCAATAGAGAAAAGCTTAAGAAATATTCCACATAATAAGGGAACCTGAAAAGGATGTTCCTTAGAAATCAAGGGAGTATAATTGGGCAAAGAATAAGTGGATTTTTGCTATTTGAAGAGATATGATTTTTCATATTGGGAGCCTTAAGATGTTGACAATAAGATTGCTGGATACAAGAGAGGAGATTAATAGAGTAGCAGGAGATAATATTAACCAGCAGAAATCTATTGTATTCTTATATACCAGTGATGAGAACACCAAAAAGACATCAAAAAAACAACACTATTCACAATAGCCACATAAGATCTGAAATTCTTAGCAATAAACCTAACCAAAATAACAAAAGATCTATACAAAGAAAGCTAGAGAATATAATTACAAGAACCAAGAGGGGTCTACAAAAACAGAAGAACATCCCATGTGTAAGGATCAAAAGACTCAATATTGTGAAAATGTCATTAATCTTTAAGCCACTACACAAATTCAATGCAATTCAGATCCAAATTCCAGCATCATTCTTTAAAGAAATATGAAAACAAATGATTAACTTCGTATGGAAAGGAAAGAAGTCCAGGATAGGCAAAGAACTCTTCACAAGAAAGAGCAAAGTAGATATCTTGCAATATCTGATTTCAAAACCTACTATATAGCTTTAGTTTACAAAGCAGACTGGTGTTAGTATAATGATAGATACTCAACCAAAGGATCAGAACAAAAAAACCCAGAAATAAAAATATTTGCAGACTCACAATTGATTTTTTTAAAGGCACAATTCACTTTATTTTTTGTTTGCTTGTTAGCTTTTTGTGGGCATCACTGCCCCCTGGTGGGAGTAGGAGGCCCAGCCTTGCTCCTGGAGAGCTGCTGCTGAATTTGAACTGACAACTCTGTGGGCTGCAGTCCCACACACAACCACAATGTCACCGGGGCTAAGCCTGGCACAATACACTTTAAATGGGAAGCAGATTCCCTCTTGAATAAATGGTGTTGGAAAAACTGGATATCAAAGTACAAAGAAATGAAGCAAGGCTCATTTCTCACTCCAGCACAAAAACAAACTCAAGGTGGATCGTCAAAGAGAAAACTGGGACAACATTAGCAGTCCTACTGCAGGGAATCATAGGCTTTCAGAAATAACAAAGGACAAACACTCTGTGGAGAATAAAATACATGAGTGAAAACTATTAACAATAAAGCATTTGAGTGGAGAGATAAACAAAACCTTCTTCTTGGGTGTGTTGTGAATGAGGGGAAATGCAGAGTGGGGATGCAAAGCCCATCTGTAGGCAACCAGACATTCGTTCACAGAAGGCTCTCAGGGAGGGCATGAGCCAGTCAGGGTGCAGGGTAGCAATGATGAAACGAACAATGTTTCTCTAGTTCTTAACTGTTTCCCCGCCCCTCCCCCCCCCACTATCATGATCCCAATTTTACCTTATAAATCCAGCTGGACCAGAAGATTGTAAAATATGATAGTTTGTAAATTATTGAGGCTTCATGGAGGAGGAAGGAGCAGAGAAGGAGGGGGAAATGAGGGACAGTTACCAAGGGCACAAGTAGAAAGCAAGTGTTTTGAGAATGATGAGGAAAACAAATGTACAAAAGTGTTTGACCCAATGGATGTATGTGTGGATTGTGATAAGAGTTGTATGTACCCAAAATAAAATGATTTAATAAAATAAACAAACAAAACTCTTTGGGTACATTGAAATACTTCATCAGAAGAGTAATAATGGAACCCACAGACTGGGAAATGATATTTAATAAGGACATAACAGGCAAAGAACTAATTACTAAAATCTATAGAATTTTGCAAGATTACAACAAGAAAAAAATAATAGCCCTCTGAGAAGATGGGCAACGGAACTGAACAGATGATTCAAAAATGATGACATTCAAATGGCTGATAATTGCATGAGGAAATGCTCCTGATCACTGGCCACCTGGGAAATGTAAGTCAAAGCAGTAGTGAGATGTCCTCTAACACACATAACCTGAGCTCAGTTTTAAAACACGGAGAACAACAAATGCTGGGGAGGGTGTGATGAGACTGGAACTCTCATTCACTTGTGAATATGCACAGCCACTAGGGAAAATGATAAGCAAATCCTAAAACAGATGGCAATTAAAATACCATATGACCCAGCAATACCATTACTGGGCATATTATATACCACAAAGAAATAGAAACAATCATGAAAAGACATATGGTCTCCCATGTTCATTGCAGTACAATTCATAATATCAAGAAGTTGCAAATAGTCTAAATTTCCATCAGTAGAAAATTGGATTAAAAAACTCTGGTATATGCATACAATAGCATTTGACAAGTCCCTAAAAAATAATGAACCACCTCAAGACATGTGTGGATCTGAAAAACATGCTGAGTGAAGTTAGTCAATCACAAAAGGACAAATATTGGATGAGTCCACTGTAGTAGGAACAAGCCTAGGATGGGTACATGCTCGTGCTTGTAGGACATCTAGTCTGTTAACCAAGGGGGTCAAGCAGTCTGGCAGAGGTTCTGACTGATGCCAGTGAACTGTACACCCTCTGTGCATGGTCTGTATTTTGAGGGTCACTTGGCCAGAGGGCATCTCACCTTAACTGGGACCAAATGATCAAGGGAAGGGAAGAGGGTATTGTCTACTAATCGGCTGCCATGTAGATCTATGATGATCCCCCCTAAGACAGGTAGTCAGCCCTATCAGAAAGATGAGGTATACTGATGGAAAAAATAAGCAGCAGGATGGAGACGGCGCAAACAGGTTTGGGGGAACATGAATACATGTCTGGTGGTAGGAGAAGTGAAAGGACTGACCATCTGTGAGGGGGAAGAGTGATTGAAAATGCATTTGGGGATCCTAACAGGGCAGTGATCCTGGTAGTATGCAGGGCCCCTTTGAGCTTGACTTTTAGGTGCCTTTGAGAGACCAGGCAAGGATCTTCAAGGCTCATAGCATGACTGGGAGGCTACTTCACTGTGAGCCAATGTGGGAACTCCACTTGGCGAATTAGATTCTACCTCAGATACTTTTGCAACCCAAGGGATTAAATCAGGAAATACATAGTGTCCGAGGAAGCAAAAGACAGGTACACTATGACTGTTGCACTGTGGGTGGGCAGACAAACGTGGTCTTGCTGCATCAACACTATATATGCTGTACTAAGATGCGTATTATTCTGGTAAACCTGTGACTGACATTCTCAGTGATCATTATTGCAAAGTTTCCCTGACAAGCAACCCCACTGTTTGTCTAAAGAGTGTCCAGCCCTGAAAGGATTTATTCTGTACAAGTGAGTAATTCAAGTACTGTGATATAGTTAGCCTACAATGGTCAAATATCCATTTCTCAACAGGGCTTTTAAAAATTAGGACTAGGCACTAATCAGATGATTGGTATGCCCAGGTGGGTAATCAGCAAGACTCTCTACCATCAATTAATGAGGACCTTTTGAAAGGGAGCCAAAGATGATTTAAAAAAAAAAAAAAAGGTCCAGGAATGGGCTTGGGACTCTCACTGAGTCTCAGCTCCAACCTAGGAACAATTAGTTCTTACACCATGGTCCTGTTCATTACAGAGAAGATATGGGCCTACAGTAAAGGGGGTAAAGACAAGAATTGTTTCTGGGATATCAGATAAAATAGTGTCAGGGACCATAGAGGCTCACTTCCAAAGAAGCAGCCATATAAATGAGATGTCAACGCAGTCCACCTGGAATTAGCAAACTAGCATCAGTCACCAAAGTACTGCAAATCATAGAATCCAAAATCGAAGGAGGGAATGGGAACCGAGCCTACATTGTGAGAATCTGGTCTGCAGAAGGCTATGGATGACAGTGGGAGATGTGTAGTAACTAGAGAGAGGTGAAAGGAAAGTTGTTCATTAAAAGACCACATTTAGAGATGGTTGAAACCTTGTCAGCTAACCCCCTCTCAGGTGCACACTTGACCTGGCTTTCAACATATCTGTATTTTGGTTTTTGTTTGTTCATCTGTTTCCCTCAGATGTTATGTCGTTGGGAGCCTCTCTCTTGAATTTGTTTTATACCTTTTCCTGTTTTTCAATGTATGAAATCCAGGATTGATGAACCTATAGGGAAAGCAAGTAGAATAAGGGTTATATTGTGGAGCGGCGGTGGGGGGGGGGAGGGAGTAGGTGAGGAGGGGCAACAGTGGTGGGGGTGGTGATGGAGTGAATGGTAAAAGGGAACTGGTGCCGAGGAGTCCAGAAAGGAACAGAATTTTTGGAAACTGATTGTGGTAGCAATTCTACAATACTGACTCTTAGTGACCCCTGTGAATGTCTGAGACTAGAACTGTTTATGGGAATGCAAAGTCCAGTCTTTCTCCCTCACAGCTGCTGGCAACTCTCATAGCACTATACCACCAAAATTCCTAGTTAATTGTAGAGTCCTGATATTCATTTCATGCAATTCTTTATTTAAAAATAAAGTAGCAAACTCCACTTTTTAATTTAACACTGTTCTAATCAGATATAATATATATGTGTGTATATATATACATATATATGATATCATCGAGTTAATTCAGACACACAGCTACCCTATACAAGAGAGTAGAACTGGACTTCAGAGTGTATAAATCTTTAGGAGCATGTAAAGCCTCATCTTTCTCCAGAGGAGCAGCTGGTGTTTAAGAACTCTTTGCAGTTAGTAGTCCAACAGGGAATTTAAACAAAATATTGAAAGACAAAGTGTAGCTCCTTTTTTTCTTCCCTCTTTCAGGTTTTCTTCCCTTGAAAATTCCTAGTAGTATTGATTAGAACTCTTCCCATATTTGAAATTTATACTGTCTACAGAGAAATGATGGCTGATATTCTCTAACATTGATGTCTCTGTGGAGAATGCATTTTGAGCTTGTTCTTAATTCTAACCTCATCTAAGAACAACTAGTTCTTTTGACAAGGCCCTGTTTGATGCTCACCACCATGAAGAAATCTTGAAGACATGGGTGCTATAGAAAGTGTGGCCAATGAACTGCATCATGTATGGCTATTAGAAAGAATAGTTGTTGGGTCTTAATGGTTTATGCTCAAAGAAACAGCCATTTAAGTCCACATGGAAGAAGCACACTGTGTGATCCAAGGAGTGTAAAGAATATGATACAAATCCAAAGGAGGGAAGGTATCAGAGTCTAAATTGTGAGCACTCACTTTGTAGAAGGCCATTAATTCCCAAAATTCATTTTCAGTGTCCACATATAGATTAAGCCTCAGGTACATTCCCACTGACCATAGTCTAGGAATGTGGATAGCCTCATTAGGAGACAGAGAACATTGCTTTTTAAAAAAAGATGTTGGTAAATATAGATAGACTAAAATGCAATCTTATTTGATCTTATTTTTGATCCACTCAAAAGTTGTTTCAGTTTTTATAAAAGTGTGTGAGGGGAGGGAAATAAATATCCATTAAGCATCTGGTGAATACACTTGACCATAGAGATTTGCCATCACGCAGAGCGCGTTGACAAATGAATTATAGCTGATGTAGTTAGGATAAAATTTAACACTTTGTCATTTTATCTCCCCTTTGACCCATTTTAAAGTTGTCCTAGTTTGTAATACAATCTACTCTCTCTTTGTGTGTGTACTTTCTTTTCAATTGAGGTTTTTCTCTATTTTATTTTGTTATTGTTGTTAGCTTTTCTGGTTTTTAAATTTTTGTTGTTGTATGTTTTTCTGTATATGAAATCTGGGACAGGTAATGCTATACAGTTACTGGATTATGGGGGTTAAGGCAGGGATGGTTAGCGTACAATGGGAAATTAATGGCAATGAGTACAAGGAAGAAGAATGTGTTCAAAATGATCGTGGCAATGACTGTACATCTCTTCTTGAGATGATTAAACCATGGATTGCATGGTTATGTAGATTATATGTCAATAAAACTGTTAAAAAAAACTGTTAAAAAGTAGGCCTCTACTTTGTCACTGAAAGGTTACGAGAACAGGGGTTGATAAACTATGGCTTTGGAGCTATGGGCAGCTCTTTCAATATATACATGTGACTCTGAAGTAAAATTGAAAAAAAACCCTAAAGGACATTATTCAGATAATAGTGATTTCATTTGTTTGTCAAAATATATTTATGGCTCTTGGATAATTGTTAAATTGTTACGAGGGACAGGATTTGTTCTTCCATCTCAAAAATTTGTTGATCCCTGGACTAGAGGAAGAGGCTACGTTTCAAAATTCTCATTTGTGTATATCCTTAGAACAGCTGAGTTTGTACTGGTGCTCTGGTAGCCGTGTGATCTGAGGGACATTTTCTCGTCGGAAAATGCTGCCACCATCCAGTTGTGCATGAAGCAATGGATAAGACATTTTTCTCCTTTCTCCAGCCACATGTACCCAGGCAGGGGTGGGAAACGAGGTCAGAAAAGATGTGCAGACACGCCTAAGAGAGCAACACTAGCGAAGTCACCACATTTCATATCAGTTCACCTGGAAACCTTTAAGCAGATGGAATGATACACCATTCCTACACAGAGGTGGTGGTTCACCATGGTTACACATAATAATCACCCAAGGCTTGCTAAAAATAAAAAAATAAAATAAAAACAAATAAAACCAAATACCTTTGCTTCCCCCAAAATCAGTTAAGTGAGAATATCTGGGGATGGTGATATAGTATTGATCATGTTTGAAAGTTTAAAGACCTATTGTTGTTCTCTACTTTGACATATGGCGATTCATAAGGCATCAGAATGAAATTGTATGCCACACAGTGGGGTTGTGCCCCCTAAAGTTAGCTTTCAGTGGCTGATTTTTCAGAAGTAGATCACTCATATTTCTTCCGAGAGCTCCTGGGTGGATTCCAAACTCAAACCTTTCTGCTGCCGCCGAAGGTGTCAACTACTTGTGCTACTCAGGGATGAGAAAAATCCTCCAGATGAATCTAATGGCTTTGAATTACATTCAAAAAAGAATATGCAGCTTGTCCATTAACTCTCTATCAACAAATGGCATTTTGTATTAAATAGGACAGTGTTGACATAGCCACATCTTCCTTTGCCATTATAATAATAAATAATATCTATTGATTGCTGAACCTGTGCTAGGCATTAACCTAGTTACTTGGGTTAAACTTAGCTACTGGAGCTAAACAAAAGACTTGTTTCCATTTTCTGTACAAAAAAAAAAAACACAATCCCTCTGTTTGAAAAAAATCTGAGCTTAGAAACGCCTTTCAAGGATAGGACTGTCTCTTTGGATTTCGAAGTCTATAAAATTGGGGACAGAAAGCCTCATCTTTCTCTCCTGGGGTGGCTGGGAGTTTTGATGGTGTGGTTGGTTGCTCAATCCGAGAATGCCAGCAACAAAGTTGAGGTAACTTGCTCAGCATCACACAACTAGTAAGCTGGGGCTCTGCATATGTTTCAAGAGGGTTCTTCCACATTTTACATGTGTTTTTAACCTTTTCATCTTTCAAATTCCCATATAATTTTGGGAAGTAAGACAGATATTTCATAGACCCTTCACTCAATATTCCCCAATCATAGGATCTCACATAGTTATAGTACATGCAATTATGTTGCAAGGTGATATTGCTTTTTTCAGTGTTTTCACAAGTTTCCCAGGCACTCGTTTGTGCATGTATGTTTATATATTAGTTTTATGTCATGTTATAACTTGTGTAACTACATAAACAAGATACAGCACATTTCTATCTTGGAATCCTCTGATGCTACCTTTTTATACTTTCTTTATGTGCAACCTTACCCTCCCTTGGCCACTCCCTAAACCTTGGCGAACACCACCCCAATTTCCTCTCTTATTCTGTCTTTTGAAAAATGTTCCATAAACGAGATAAGATAGTACGTGATGTGGGGGCATAGTTGTTTTCAGTCAGCCTGATCTCCTGTGATTCATCTAAGTTGCTACCCTATCAATAGTGTGTTCCTTTTTATTGCCTCAGAGTATGCTATGGTTTGGACCAACCATTCTCTGTTGACCAATTACCACTGAAAACCGTTCCTTTTTTTTTTCAGGGCAAGTTTGCTTTTTACAAATAAAGCTCCTATGAATGTTTTTGTACATGTTTTTGAGCCACATTAGTTCTCATTTCTCTGGGATAAATTCATAAGAGGACAATTCTTGAGCTATATGGCAAACACATGTTTGATTTGTAAAAAACACTGCCAAACATTCTTCCAGATTGGCCATTATATTTTACATCCCCACCAGCACTGAATGAATGGTCTGGTTTCTCTGCATTCTCACCAGCATTCTGTGTGATTACTATGATTTTGTCCTACTACTTCTGATAGGTATATAATATCATCTAATTATGGTTTTAATTTGCATTTCCCAGTAGTTGACACTAAGCATCTTTTGATGTGTTTATTTACCATCTGTAAAATGTCCTTTCAATAAAATGTCCATTCATGTATTTTGCACATTTCCTAATTAGATAATTTGCCTTGTTTTGTCATTCAGTTTTGAGAGTTCTTCACATAATCTTAATGCAAATCCTTTGTTGGGTATGTGATTTGCAAATACTTTTTACCCCAAATCTGTACTTTGTCTGTTTATTCATTTCACAGTCATTTGCCAAAGAGGAGAATCTAATTTCTCTTATTTTGTTTTTCCTTTCTTGTATCATGCATTTGGTGTAAATTCTAGAACATATAGTTCAAGATCTGACTCATATTCTGTAGGCCTTAAAATCTTTTACTTTAAAAATTGGGTTGTAAGATCTGTGTTGCAGGTGAGAGTAAGGCTAAATAAAACAAGATGTATTCAACACATAGGATGATGTTTGGCACATCACTTGCCAAGTATGATTATAAATAACTATTTTTATGAATAACTACCTTGGGACAGACTATACTATAATACTTGTGTTAGTCCGGGTAGACTAGAGGAACAAATTTCATAGACATGCATATGGATATAAGGAAAGGGTTTATATACAAAAGGAATGGAACACTGAGAAAGCATCCCAACCCAGTCCAATTCAAAGCCATAAGTCCTATATTAGCCCTTATGCCCGATACCAGTCTAATACGAAGTCACAGATAAGTGGGTGCAGAATGCCAGCGCTGGCAGGGGTCTCCCCATGGCGCCTCACTTCCAGGGCTCAGGGTCCATCAACAGCATCCAGTGGTGGCAGAAGCAGCTCAGCGCTGGCAGGGGTCCCCACGTGGCCTCTCCAGCCTCAGAGGTCTGGCTCCATCAGCGCAAAGCCGTGTGGCTTCTCCTCTGGCTCCTTCAGCTTCTCAGGCGTTGCCAGCTTGTCTTGTCCGTGATTCATCATCTCAGAGACTAGCTCCCAACAACTGGGGAAGATAGCCTCTCATCTTCACGAGGGAAATATCGCGAGATTTCCCAGAAGTCTCAGGAGAAAGCCATGCCCACACAGAGGTCTCATTGGTTACTCAATAGCTATCTCCAGATTCCACCCATACATTTCAGTCATAAAATTAACATAAGCACATGACTGCCGTGTGCTCATCTCTTCTCTCCATCCTTTTCCATATTCTTTTATCACTTTTGTCTTACGTTTTACAGTCCATAAAATTATTCCATATGCATTAAATTACTTGAGTTTTATAATAACTTATGTAAATCATGTTTTATTGTATAAATGGAACCCTGAGACACGAGCTAACAGGGTTTCCTAAAATTACTCAAATGCTAAACCATAGACACCAGAATATACTGACCCGAAGCAGGCATTCTTACCATCCCACAGTGGCCTACCTATTACTCTCTGTCAAACTAAATAATGAACTCTTTCAACAGTCTTACTTTCAAAAGGCAAGTATTGAAGTGGGATCTTTCTCCAAAATACTTTTCCTTTTTGTCACCAATGAATACAAAGAAACTAACAGGTGCTGTATTTAATACCTGACAACATCCAAATCTAGAGAAGAAAGACTCGTGAGGGAGTAAATGAATGGGTGTGTGAGGGATGGAGAAACGCTTATATCAAGGAAATGGCTCATACATGTGTAGTGGTAAGCAAGGTCTAAGCACATGAGTCAGGCTGGAAGCCTCTCATGATTCCAAAAGGCATGATGAAGCTGAAATTAGAAGACCAGTCAACAGCGGCAAAATGAATCCAAGTTCAGCAGTTCAGGTTAAGTTGACTGGACCAAGCTTCCCATGACTTTGGCAGCTAATGCCCTAAAATGAAATCTAACATAATAGAATCACTCCATGATGAGTTCTGCTATAAGCAGCCAAACAATTGTAATTAAGTTTATTTTGTGTGTAGCCTACTTTCAAAAATGTGGATGCTGTGGGAAAGCATGCTTGTTTACACTGTGCCCAGATCCTGTATTTGTCATCTGACTAACTGATCTGAACTTGAGCTCATGTTCCTGGCATTTGTCAGCCAACTTAACCTTAGTTATCAGTGAGGAATTTCTTGATCTTTTCTTAAATTTTATTTTTAAATCCTGCCAAAAGACTCCGTTTGCCTGACTTATTGGTGGGTTTAGTGTTTTCCTCTGTGATTTGAAAAAAAGTGTCCTCTATAGGTACAATGAGAGCTGCATCATTAGGAAAAGAGGATATTCAGTCTGACAAAGGGATGAGATACTATAATTACTTAGAGGAAATAGTAATTAACATTAATTAAATGATTTAATGTTTTCACATGCTATCAAATCAATGTCGATGTGGAGTGGCCCTATGTACTTGACAACACCAATCTTTGCAGCTTACCTATATTCTGTGCTACGTATTGGTCCAGTTGTGAGGATTCTGGTTTCCTTTACAATGAGCTGTAATCCATACTGAAGGCTGCAGGGCTTGCTCTTCATGAAAAAGTTCTTAAGCAAATCCTCACTTTCAGCAAACAAGCTACACCATCTACATAGCACAGGTTGTTAATAAGCCTTCTTCCAATCCAGATGCCAAATTCTTTATATAATTCAGCTTCTTTGAGTATTTGTTCAGCATACAGATTGAATGGATATGATGACAGGATGCAATGCTGACATACATCTTTTCTCATCTTAAACAATGCAGTATGCCCTTGTTCTTTTTACACAATTGCCTTTTGATGTACGTACATGTTCCACATGAGAAAAATTAAGTTTTCTGGAATTCTCATTCTTCTTTAGGCTATAAGTAGTTTGTTATCATCCACACATTTGAATGTCTTTGCATAATCAATGAAATACAAGCAAACATCTTTTGGTATTCTCATGCTTTTAGCCATTATCCATCTGACATCAGCAATGATGGCCCTTATTCCACGTCCTCTTCTAAATCCAGGGCATATGTGGTGGTCATGTGCTTATGTAAATTTCATGATTGAGATGTAGGGGTGGAGTCTAGCCTGTTAAGCTGGAGATAGCCATTGAGTAGCCACTGAGGCCTCCATGTGGGCATAGCTTTCTCCTGAGACTTCTGGGAAATCTCACGATATTTCCCTCATGAAGATGAGAAACTATCTCCCCAGTTGTTGGGAGTTAGTCTCAGAGACAATGAACTATGGACAAGACAGGATGGCAGTGTCCCAGGAACTGAAGGAGCCAGAGAAGCCACACAGCCTTGCCTTGATGGAACCAGACCTCTGAAGCTGGCGAAGCCACATGGAGATCCCTGCCAGTGCTGATCCCTACCACCACTGGATTCTGTTGATGGACTCTGAGCCCTGGAAGCGAGGAGCCATGGGGAGACCCCTGCCAGTGCTGGGATTCTGCACCCACTGGCCTGTGACTTCATGAGTCAGAAGGAGATGCTATAGACTGGTATCAGGCATATCTGCTAATATCAGGCTTATGATTTTGAACTGGATTGGGCTGGGATGCTTCCTTAGTGTCCTATTCCTCTTATATATAAACCATGCCCATATGTGTCTGTTTGTGTGTGCGTGTATGTGTGTGTGTGTGTGTGTGTGTGTGTGTGTGTGTGTGCCTATGAGTTTGTTTCTCTAGTCTACCCGGACTAACACAGCATATCTGCTCAATGCACTGCTACAACTTGTGCTGGAAAATCTTCAACAAAAATTTACTTTCAGGTGAAACCAATGATATTGTTCTATAATTTGAGCATTCTATCAAATATCTTTCTTTGGAATTTGAGCAAACATGAATCTCTCTCTGGCAATTGGTGAAGCAGCTGTCTACCAAATTTTCTGGCAGAGACAAGTGAGTACTTCCAGTATTTTCTCAGCTTGTTGGAACATTTCAGTTGGTATTTCATTGAGTCCAGAAACCTATTTTTGACTAATGCATCTAGTGAATCCTGCCTTCAGTACCATTGTTCTTGATCATGCCTCTTGAAATAAACTTTAACTCATTCTTTTTGGTTCAGAAAACTGTGTTCTTTCCATCTAGTTTTGTTGCATTCTGCATCATTCAGAACTTTGATTATAGACTCTTATCAATGTTGCAAGTGGAGGCTTGAGGGCTTTTTTTTTTCGTTAGTTCTTTCAGTTTCAAATATATTGAGTTTTCTCCACTTTTGATTTTCTAAGTGTAGTTTTTGGACATTTTATTATAATATTTTTACTCAAGTTGTCTTTGAAATATTCTGTTCAACTCTTTTACTCCCTCACTTCTTTCATTAGCTTTAGCTACTGTGTTAAGAGCAAGTTTCAGAGTTGTTGTTTTTTCTGACATCCACTGGGTAGTTACATAATCTGTTGTCACTTTGTGACTTAAAAGTGCAGAAAAGGAGTTTAGCTTGTCAATGAGGTTGCAGCTTGATGATCTCATTTGCAGGCACTGAGGAGATAAGTAGCTTACTGGAGGTGGGGCACACACTCACACACTCCCTGGGAGACATTTCAGCAGAAAAGACAGGGAACTAAGCGTGTCTGAACTAAAGGAGCCAAGTAGAGACCATTACCAGTGCTGAGAAGCTTATACCATCATTGGAACCACAAGATTTTCCACCCACTGACCTGTGCTCTTCCTGCATTCAGTGCCATTTCATGTGGTTCTTGAATCTGAAGAGGGCTTTATAGATTGGTATTGGACATATGGACTAATATTGGACTTACAGACTTGATCTGGACTGGGCTGAGACACTTTCCCAGAATTCTATTGCTCTTGTATATAAAGCTCTTTCTTATCCACATATGAGTATCTATGGATTTGGTTCCCTAGTCAACCCAGAATAACACATCCACCTTATTTTCTATATTATGTGCTTTTTAATAACATTTTGCTATCTTTATGTATGATGTCCTTGATGATGCCACACATTTCATCGGATCTTCTACCATTAATGTCTGATGCAGGAAATATATACTTGAGATGTTTGTGAATCTTGTGTAGAATATACTCAAGGTTGTATTTTGTCCCTCATAGACTTGTCCTAATTTCTTCAATTTCAATTCAAAATTACACATGATCAACTTATGGTCTGTTCCACTTTAGTTACTAAGATCCTCTGTGGTCTCTTCTGTGGCAGTAAAGTACTGTTGTGTCAATTTCAGGATTGGGATTGTAGAGGTGGAGTCTAGCCTGTCAATCTGGAGACAGCCAATGAGATCTCTGTGTGGGCATGGCTTTCTCCTAAGAATTCTGGATAAATTTGGCAATACTTCCTCTTGAAAGTGAGGGACTCACAACTCAGTCCTTTGGAGATGCTTTACTGACAAGACAACATGGCAGCATGCTGACAGATCCTGAGTCCTGGAAACTGGAGGAGCTGGTGGAGGAGCCACATAGGATTACCCTGATGGAACCAAACATCGGAAGGTTGAGAAGCCCAGCTGACACCCCTGTTAGTGCCAAGATGCTTCTGCTGCTACTGGAAACACAAGACTCTGCACCCACTGGTTTGTGATTGTCCTGGTGTCACTGCATGTGCTTCATGAATCTGAAGAGGAATTTGTAGACTGGTATCAGACATATGGGCTGATATCAGACTTATGGACTTGGACGGGACTGGGTTGTGATGCTTTCTTAATGCTCCATTCCTCTTGTATATAAACCTCTCCCTTATATACATATGTGTATGAATTTGTTCCTCTAGTCTACCTGGACTAACACATCTTCCTACAAATGTAGTCAATTTGATTTATTTGTATTCCATCTGGAGAAGTTCATGTGTATAATCATCTTTTGTGCTGTTTAAAAAATGTGTTTACTATGAATAAGTCTTTGTCTTGAATATTTCTGTCATGTGATCTCTTGCTTCCTATCTATCACCAAGGCCCTATTTCCCATCTACTGTTCCTTCAACTTTGTTTCTAACTACCATATTATCTTTATATGTAGCATTTCATTTTAAATAAAATCCATTTTTTCTAGATTTATATTTAATACATTCTCTGGGTTCTCATTACTAAGTGGTATTTGCAGCTAATTTTTTTCAAGTTTTGCATCATATCCCATCAACAGATGAAGTTCCTGAAGGTTTTACTCCTACAGGGTTTACTCTGCCTGTCTCATTATGGTTTACTCTACTTTGAGAAAGAGTTCTTCCTCAGTTATATTTTGAGTTCCTTCTAAATTGAGGGGTCTTTTTCTGGCATTCTCTCTGACAACATTTTCCTTTTATCATAGGTTTTCAGACTGACAATTGTTCAAAGCTGTCGATAGGATCATTAGTGGCTAATTCTTCTGAAGTACCTTATTTCTTCTCCATAGTCTGCTTTGTCTGGACATTCTGGGTGAAATTTATTCACTTTGTATGACCCTCATGACATTTGAAACACTAGTGACATATATTTCAGCATGACATCAACACAAAAACTGCCACAGTGCAACAAACTGACAGGTAAGTTTTGTAAATTATTAAATAGGTGTTACTAATGAAGTAAAATATTTCCACTATAGCCACCCTCCAGTTTTCCAATATGCATGCATCACTCTGTCAATTCTGATTGATAAGCCTTATAAAGGATTTCTGTGGCTGTAAATCTTTAAGGGAGTACATAATCTCATCTTTCTCCTGTTCTGCAGCAATTGAGTTTGAACTGACTACCTTAGGGTTACTAGTCCAACACTTACCCAGAAGAACCACCTGGATTCCTTATAGCACCACTAAGGTTCATAGCATGCAGGGAGTTTTTAAATACTATCCATATTATAAAGCCATCCAGGATATTTCTAAATTTCCTAAAAATCATATATATGTGTGTATATATATGCACATACATTGGGACTTCAAAGTTCATGGAACTCTTCATGATCTTTTAATTCCATATTTTTTCAAATACTGATAGAGTCATAAACATATATGTATATGTGTGTGTATACACACACACATACACACACAGAGAATCAACCAAACAGATATATGGAGAGAAAAAAATGACATGCCCTTTGAATCTAGATTCTGCCCTTTATATAGCTTTGTGTCCATGCACTTGATAAACTTTAAGCATTCTATATTAGTTTGTAGAAAATTAAGATATTCTGAATGATTTTATTCATTCACACTGCCAATGATTTTCCCAATAGCTATGCAAATTATTTCTATTTTATAACATTGAAAATGATCTCTATCCAATATAAGATATGGTCCTAATAGCTCTGTAGAATTTATGAATTTACTAAACACAATTGGACCAGTAGAAAACAGAATAAATGGAGCAAAGATTGATGTTTTCAAGTACTTCATTTTACTTGAATCTATAATCGATGCTCATGGAAGTAGCAGTCCAAAAATCAAATGACATGTAAGTTCTAGAAAAACATGAACACTTAATAACATACTGTTCAACCATCCTCTCTAGGGAAAAATATCAAAAACATGGAGAAAATAAAAATATTGAGTTCTAAACATCTCAGATAGAAAAGATACCTAAGTCAAACACTGATTGGCAATTTGCATGTGACAAGTTCATGTGGTGATGCTCAGAAAAGTAGAGTTTGTGGAGTCCCCAGGTAAGTATGTATGTATATTTATATTGGACTTGATAAGGTGTGATCTGGTCAACCAAACTGGAATAAAAGGTTGAGCTAAACTTCTTGTTCCCTAAACTTGCCTAGCCTTGGGATCTATTTAATCCAACAAAGAATAATGACTTCACTCGCTGCACACCCTAGGAGGGAGAGCCCACACTCCTGGCAGTTGTTGAACATGACTGAACTGATGCAAGAGAAATTAATAAAAGAGAAGCTGGAGCAGATCAACTCCCTGCAGTCATTGGGATGGAAAAACAAAATAAAGCAAACAAACAAACAAAGCATCTGTCCCCACATTGGTTCCCTGTCAGTGAAAGATGATTTAAATTGCTCCTTGGCCTCTGCTCTGACATTCATGTTGAGAGAAAACTTAAGTACCTGGATCTCCACTGAGATAAAAATGTGTTTGTGGTAGGAAAGAGGATTGAGCTTCTCAAACTTTGTCTTTTGGGCCCCACTGTGGTCAATTGGTCTTGGAGGGTCATTAGTTTTATCATTGGCCTATACTCCCTAACAACTACAAAAGGCAACGTCCAGACTGGGGGCTTCACAAGAAATATAGCCAATATTTGTTTGTCATCAATATCTTCTAGGAATTGACTATTGCCATATGACCCAGCCATCCTGGCACATAAAATATTATCTTGCTCCAATACCACTTGGCCAAAAAACAGAGGCAAGCATAAAAACACCAATGTTCAGAAACACCAGGGAATCTCAGTGTACATACGGAAACAAGAAGAAGTGGTACAATTAAGAGGCCAGGACATGCAGAGGAATTTCCAGATGATAATGCACTAAAGCTACCAATGAGGAAGTACAGAAAAAAAAGCTGTTCTGGTTTAATTAAATAAATGAAGAAAAACATATATCAAAATAACAGAAGAATTCAGGAAACACCAGAAGAACTATCTGCCCTTCCCCCTTTAAAAACATGAAAAAGTTTTAAAATAATTCAACAATTCCAAAAAGAAATGCGGAAGACAAACACTGAGACATTAGGACTAGATAACACTCTGAAAGAACAAAGCAGTAGAATTTAGCAATAGAAACACTAATCAGTGAGCTGAAGCACAAATCCTCTGAGCCCAAACTACAAATACAAACTATAATAAAACAGCAACAATAAAAACTGAAGACTACCTCATAACTTTTTGGAACATTATCAGAAGGAATTTTGTCAACTTCAACTTGAATTTTCTAGTGAAGATATTGAAATGACAATAAATGTTGAAGTAATGGACTTCCAAGAACAAAGACATTTTTTGTAGAAGAAATAAAGCCAGAATACTCCTTAAAGGGAAGGATGGTCAAATTTTGTCTCATATACTTTAGTCCCTGGAGAAGGACACTATCCTTAAAGTAGTGGGGAAGTGAAAAAGAGGAAGACCTTCAACACAGTGGGAGTACACAATGGTTGCATCAATGGGATCAAACAACAGAATGATTATCAGGAAAACACAGAATTGGGCAGTGCTTCCTTATGTTGCATATATGGAGCAAACTTTAAGGTACCTACCAACAAAAAAAGCAACATCAAAAGGAAAAGCTTTCATTTGATTAACATTCCAGAATTTCAAAAACAAGGAAGACACATACAAAGTAAATAGTCCAAGAAATACTGAAAGCAAGTATCCATAATATTCTTCCCCTAACCATTTGAACATAGTTCAGATAAGTTATTTCCCACTGCACAAAAAGAAGTATATTTGACAGTAACATTTCTAGTAACATCCAACTCTGGTGCCCTATCTATTCTCAAAGATGACAGAAAATTTCAATAGAGTTCTCTTCACATTTTTCTAATCCCTCACCAAAGATGCCATTCCCATACATATTTTTCTAACAGCCACTGAGGGTAATCTAAGCTTTTACTACTGTTTCTAGGTGCCATGAAGTCATTTTTGACACCTGACGTTCCTATTCACAACAGAATGAAACACTGCCTGGTCCTTGGCCATTCTGATAATTGTTCCCATTCTCAAGACCAGTATTGCATCCATGGTGTCAATTCGTCTTGGTGATGAATTTCCTCTCCTTATTTGCCCTTCTAATTTATCAAACATAATGCCCTTCAGCAAGAACTGGTCTCTCCTGACAATATGTCCAAAGTATACAAGAAGAAGTTTTGCCATCCTTTCCTTTAAAAGCACTCTGGCCATACTTCTTCCAAGACAGATCGATGTGTTCATTTAGCAGTCCATAAGACGTTCAATATTTATTCCAGTATTATCAGGACCCTTAAAATTCTTCCAACCTCAAAATTAATCACCAACTTGATATGAAAAGGACAGAGGTCCTAAGTAATTAAAGCGTTACAAAAGTAAAATGACAATGGAGGAATCTCACACTTCCCATCCACAACACAGCCATGGTAGTCCAAACAACCTGCCCTGGCACACTGACAGATCCATACACCAATGGCACCAAACTGAGAACACAGAGGGAAATCCAACTACCTATGGAGAGCTGATCTTTGAAAAATGTCCCAAACTTGTTAAATGGGAGAAGAGAAAATCTCATTAGCAAATAATGCTAGCAAAATTGGATATCCATTTTCAGAAACAGCATTAGGACCCATAAATCACATCATATAAGAAAAGAATAGATGCAAAATTAATAAAATACTGGATTTGTGGGGTGCACAACACAGTCCAAAGGCCACAACAGAGAGATCAGATGCTGCAATTCCATTAGGTGAACTGGACTCTACCCCAGACACACCTGCTACCTCAGGATGCAGGAATGAAAACTCATGGTGTTTGACATAGCGGAAGTCAGCTATACCATGAGTATTGAAATGTCACTAGGCAGGAGCTCAGTTACTTACTTTATCAATGCTTCAAGTGCTGAAATATCTACTGCATATACTTATGGATAAGCTGAGATTTTTAGCACATTTTAATGCAGTTTTCGTGGTAAAATTAGGTGTGTTGGCTGATATTCGGGTCAGGTTATACATGAGTATATATGGTAAATATTATTCAGGCAAACTTTTGAATGACATTCTCAGTGAATAGTGTCATAAGTTTACTCTGATAACTAACCTTCATTGTTGGTTTAAATAGAGTCCTGCCACGAAAGATGTTATTCTGCACCTTATGAATAATTCATGTACTGCAATATGTAGTTAACCTACTTTGACCTGGTACCCCGCTTTCAACTGTGTTTTCAAAATTAGTATAAGGGCTAATCAATGACAACATTAATGGAAAACCTTTAATAAGCTCCGGCAAGATGATCGTTAAGAATCTCTACCATAATTAGCAAGGAGACGTCTAGAAGGACCCAAAGAGAGACTTTAAAAATCTTAAAAGAGATTCAGGAATGAGTTTTAGGCCCACACTGAACCCTAGCTCCAATTTAAGAACAATTGGTCCTTTTATCAAGACTGCTTGGTGCTCACCCTCAAGAAGGAAACACAGATTATATCGGTGCTAAAGAAAAGTGTGGTGAAGAAATTAGATGGTGCCTGGCTGTCAGATAAAATAGCATTTCAGCCCTAAAGACTCATTTCCTAACAAGCAGCCATCTAATAGAGATGTTAACTCGCCCACATTGAAGAGCATTGCAACATCAGTAACCAAAGGGTTTCACGCCATATCACCTGAAGTCAAAGGAGTAAATAGTGTCAAAGCCCAAATTGTGAGCTTCTGGTTTATAGAGTCCTGTATGGTTGACAGCGGGAGTCCAAGATGCATTTGTGAGATCCATATTGGAAGTAAGCCTCTGGCTCTTTACCTCTGCAGATAATGGAGGGGCAGGGATAAACTGATTATAAAACAGACTATATTGGAAAGATGACTATAGGGGACCAAAATGATAGACCAGACTTGTATAGTTAAGACCATTTCAGTTGACCCTTCCCACACATGTGAGTCTGAATTGAACTTGACTGCTTTAAGAATTGAGTCTAGGATCTGACTGTATTAAGCTTATACTCTTCACTTCTAACTGTAGTTACTGATGGAAAAATGATTACTGGGAAGTAAAAATAGAGTTTGTATGCCATGTGCCTTCAGAGAGTAAATTGGATCTTTAAATGAGTAGGACATGCCTGCAAAGAAGGCTCTGAAAAAAATACCCTCGAGCTGTGCCACGGTGGCAAAGAGGTTGAGTGCAGGACTGCGAGCCACTGGCTTGGTGGTTCATATCCAGCAGCAATTCTCCAGGAGCAAGGCTGGGCCTCCCACTCCCACCAGAGGGCAGTGATGCAAAAAAAAAAAATACCGCCCCCCAATGCTCAGAGTATTTCATTTGAAGAAGATGCTCTCCTAGGGGACTGTTGGCAGACTGAACAAATAAAAGGAAACCCTTTGCCTTTTGGGATTTTTGAGCTGGTGGTTTGTGGCTAAAGCTTGAAAATTTTGGAGCGATGAAGAAACTCTCTCTAGGACTGAAATTAAAAGACAGCCTGTGAGTAGCCTAAAATTCTTGCTGGGTGACTCCTTTATCCACTTTTTGAGTGGAAGTGGGAGAAATGCCACAATAAAAAGTTAAGGTTGAGACTGGTCATTGACACCTGTGGACCTGCCTCATAAGGACTAGAGGAGACCAGAGTGGAATAGCTGATCTGCAGTTCATGACCTAGCCCAGGGGGACTAGGATTGTTGAGAACTTGGGAAGGGATCTGTGGTTGGAAGGCAAGGTGGCCCAACTCACTCTGGTGAGGCTAAGTGAGGTGGTCCACGTTTAGTTAATCAGAAACTGACCAGAATAGTATAAGATTTTTGAACCTGTGAAATGGTGCGTATTGTTGCTGACTTTATGGTCAGCTTGTCCTGATTTGACTTTGTTTATGGATGCAGTCTTACAAGCTTCCAACTGGAATGAAGGTTCTTCACTTGGAAGAGCATGCCTGTCTCCTCAGAGCATTGAGCTAATGTAACTGGGCAGAATGGAAAGTGGAGACCCAAAATGGGGAGGCTAAAGGTCTGGAAGTTACATAATCACCTGCAAACTTGAGCAATCAGATGGCCTGTCAATCAGGTCATAGCCAGTGCTGCCTCTGTGTGGTCATAGCCTTCTCCTGAGAATTCTGGGAACTCCTGTCTTCCTCCCTGCAGGCAGGATACACATTCTCTCTGCTTCAAATTCTGCTGACAAGCTACTTGAAGCTATGCTGATGGCAGCCAGACCTCTGGAACTGGAGGAGCCACATTGATAGCCACATCAGCACTGAGATGCTTCCACAAGACTTTTCATCCAAGGGCCTGTGATCTTCCTGCTTTCGGTATTGCATGTGCTGCATGAGGCTGTAGAAAATTGTATGGATTAGTATTAGACATGTGGGCTAATCTGGACTGGACCAGGATGTTTTCTTAATATACAAGTCCTCTATAACTCTCTCTAACACACATCAGAGATACTCTGGGTTTGTTTCTCTACTCAACCCAGACTAACACAAGGGGGAAGATAATGGCATGAAGTGGCTGGCTTAAATCTTTCATAGGTGGAGGAATATATTCATAGGATTACAGGATTAAGGTGTAGGTGTTCACAGAACTTCAGTTTTTAAGTATAGGATATTTTTGTTTTGTTCAATTAAAAAGTATTATGTTTAAAGGAGACTGACACATTTTGAGTTGTTCACATTTTAGTTTTATCCTGTTAGACACAATCTGATTTTCCAATTGTTTTATTTAAAAATTATGTATGGCTAAAGAATTGTGTGAAAGGGGCAAGTTGACAAGGGAAGGCTTGCGGCAGTTACATAATCTTGTGTTAACATGAGGATATTACAAGTGATGGGGTGAAGTCTGCTCTGAGAATATGGTCACAGACTGAAGGTGCCTCCATGTGGGCAAGGCCTCCTCCTGAGCATTTTAGGAATGTCCTCTTTTTCTTCATGGAGATGAGCCTCTCTCTCTCTCTCTCTCTCTCTCTCTCTCTCTCTCTCTCTCTCTCTCTTTCTCTGCCTTCATCTTCCTGTGGACAAGCCACATGGAGCTACACTGAAATCTGAGTGAGTCATGCAGTATAGACCTGCAGAAATAGCCCTGTGGTGCTTCCACTGCCATAAGATCCCTAAGATTTTACATCCACCAGCGTCTGGCCTTCCTTCAGCATCATTGAAGAGGATTTATGGACCAGTAGCAGACATATGGACTAATATCAGGCTTATAGACTTGATCTGGAATGGGCTTGGGTGGTTTCTCAGTATACAATTACTCTTTGATCTAAAGATCTCTTTTAACATAGGAGTGTCTCTGGATTTGTTTCTCTAGTCTACCCAGTCTAACAAAGAAAGTAAATTACTGGCAGTGGGTGTAGTTGAATTGTCAGTGAAGACAGGTGAAGGGGAAGGTAATATAACAGGAGAGAAGCCAACCAAGGAAGGAGGAAAGGGAAGACTGGGAGAAGTAGATGAGCTAAATGCAGTAGAGGTAAATACTATTATATACACAGTCATAAATTATGATGCCTTCCTCTAATCCTGATAATGCTTTCATTTGCTAATAATACAGTTTTTATGATTATTTGATAAGCAGAAGGATTGAATAATTATGGTGAGAGCATACTCTAACATACACCTTTCTTGATTTGAAACTCTTTCTCTTGATCCATGTTGAAGTTCTGCATCAGCACAATAAATTGTTCTGGAATTATCATTCTTCTCGAGGTTATCCATAATTTTTAATTATCCATACAGTTGAATACTTTTGCAATGTCAATAAAATACTCATAAACATTGTTCTGGTATTAGAAGACTGCTCTTTTCAGATGATACAAACTTATTTGCTGAAAGTGAGATGGGATTTCAAGCACTTCTTGATGATGACGATCAAGGATGAACCTTCATTAAGGAAACTTTTTTTTAAGTACTTTTATTGGGGGCTCTGACATCTCTTACCACAATCCATACATTCATCCAGTGTTTTAAGCACATTTGCACATATGCTGCCATCATCATTTTCAAAACATTTTCTTCCCACTTGTGCTTCTGATATCAGCTCCATGTTCTAAAATCTATACAACTTGACCATAATGATAAGCAGAGAAAGACTGAAGTCATCAAGAATTTCATCTTGCTTGGATTCACAATCAATGCTCATGGAAGCAGCAGCCAATAAATCAAATGATGCAGTTCATTGTATAAATCTGCTGCACAAGTTATCTTTAAATACTGAAGAACAAGGATGTTAGTGTGAAAGATAAGGTGTATCTGACCCAAACCTGACCTTTTCCCTCATGTGATGTGAAAGTTGAACATTGTATATGGAAAGTCAAAGAAAAGTTGATGCATATGAATTATAACATTGATGAAGAACATTGAAGGTAACACTGACTACCAAAAGGACAAATAAATCTGAAAATAAGGTTAGACAGAATGTCCTAAGAGGCAAGCATGGTGAGAGTTTGCCTCCCATACTTTGAACATATTATCATGAAAGATTGGCCTTTGGTTAAGGACACAATTTTTTTTGGTAAATTACAAGGGCATTGAAAAAGTGGAAGGCCATAGACAAAATAGATTGATGTGGTGGCTGCAATAATGAGTTCAGAGATTAGAACAATTGTGAGAATGAAACAGGACAGGGCAGTGTTTCTTTCTGTTGTACATATAGTTGTGAAGAGAGCAGCTATAACAAATAATGATGGTCTCTGAAGAGGTGCTATACATTCAAAATGCTCTTTGGAGGCAAGAATATCAAACTTTCATCTAGTGCTTTGGAAGTATCCGGAGAGAGCAATCCCATCAGATGTTATGAGGAGGGTGTTGTGTTTGGTGAAGTGGAGACGTAGCAAAAAAGAGGAATACCCTTGATGAGATAGAGATAATAACTGTAACAATAGGCTCAAGTATAACAATATTTGTGAGGAGGATGTAGAATCTGAAAATATTCTATTCTTTTGTACATAAATATTTATGATTAGGACACAGAACAACCAAGAGTAGATAGACACAAACTGAACAAGTGTGGGAGGGAAAGTATATCCACGTCTCTACATGAAGGTTTGAAAAATGATACTGTATGTGTGTCTTTACTTTCCCTGGAAACATCTATGAATGTGATCATTTTAAAGGCAAGTTATGAAAGTTTTGTAAATCTAACCCAAAAGCCTTGTGTTTGGGTGCCCTTAGCACAACTTATTTGACAGAGACAATGTTATACATCCCTCTTTAGTGAGTAGTATTGAAGTCTTTAAAGCCCATGAGAAAGTAACTAAGGTGTAACTATTGGTCTCTTTTAGTGGAGAGGAATGAGTAGTGATCAAAGTGAAAAACTCATGGGAACAAGTAATCCAATGAGTTTATGAAGCACCAAAACATCAGTGTCCAGGATCCTGATACCAGACCATAGCATGGTGCTTGGCTATCAGTATCAGCTGCTTTGAAAGGTATTACATTAGGAGGTCCTGAATAGAGTGGGGAAAATGTGAAACAAGAATGAAAACTATTTTTTAAGAGACCATGCTTACTAGTCCGATGTAGTTGGGTGTACCTTCTTAATCTAGGATCCTTCCTCAGCCTTCAGGTATGAAAAGAAATGAACTCCCATGACTCCATTTTCAGCCCAACAGTAGAAAGTTTTCCAAGAGGAACAGTAACACTAATAAGGTATACTTTAGAATCACCAACCACTTGAGATCAAAAGGATAGCACTCACTCAAGGAAGAAGCTCAATAGGGTAAAGGAAGCTCACAATCAATGAAATATAAAATATGTATGCATTATTGAACAGAAAACTGGCTTTCTCTGTAAAGTTTCACCTGATTCAAAATAAAATGCTGGCAGAAAAAACAAAAGAAGAAAAACACTTCTAAATGCTACCCATTATTCAGTTCCAAAACCACTACCATATCCTAGAAATTTGCTACAGTAGTGTCCCTGCTTTTCAGTAGTAAGTTCTGTCTTAATTATCTAGCCCCACTGTGACAGAAATCATACAAACAAATTGGTTCTCTCTCTGTTTAAGAGGTTAGAAGTTTGAAGTTAGGGCTATGGTTGTAGAGGAAGATCTTCGCTCTGTTTTCTTTATGGAAAGTCATTATGTTTGCTCGTTGGTGATCTTCATACGGTACAGCATACATATTCTTTCCATCTCAGCTTCCTTATTTTCTTCTAATCTCACTTATATCACAAGAGAGACTACTCATGACATCTTACACTCATTCAATCACATTACATAATGGGAAAGCCCTTTCCCAACTGGAATTTTAGAGATAGAGGTTAGGATTTATAATGCATATTTTGGGGTGACAATTCAATTCATAACACAGCATTCATGCAAGAGCATATTGAAAGGCAGGAATAGCTGACAAACTCAATATCTTGACATTTTTAAAACCAAGTTGCCTAGAGCTACAGACTTGGCGGGCATATGTTCTTGGCATATGCCAAGAGACTATAGGCAATAGTTAAACCAACTGTTTAGCTATGACATAATAAAGACAAAACTAACTCCCAAGTGGGAGGATTCTTACTGAAAAATCACTCTACCTAAACTTGGTTAGTTCCATTTCTTCACATCTCTGACCTAAGATATCCTACTTTAGTTTTTGATAGAACTCATTTGTTTATTGGTTAGAAAAATCCAGCAATAGGTAAGTTAAAGCATTGACATGAGAAAATCAAAAGTTAAATAATTCAAGGGTAGGGCAGAACTGCATTTTAAGAACAATTAAGAACTCTAGGAGGCACAAAAGTTATTGTTAATCCAAAAGGTGGATGCTTGAGTTCTCCTGGGGCACCAGAGAAAACAGACCTGATCACCTACTTCCGAAAAAATAAGTTATTGGAAAAATCTAGGATCCATAGCTCTACTCTGATTTTCTTTTACATAACTGTGTGTCCAGTTTGTCATCTTTCTCCACTCTCTCCATAGACCAGCTTTCCACACAAAGCCACTACCAGCATTCTCACTTCTTATGCTTGTGATTGTAACTACCATAGAAGGATGCATTCTCTTAAAGCTTCAATTTCATTTTTTTTAAAGTCCCAATGGAAGATTCCTTCTGGATTGTGTAGAGTTTATCTATGCCAAATCAAATATTGCAGAGGCCATGGAATCATGTCACATACAAATGTCAGTCCCAGGTTGAACCCCGGTGGCGTAGTGGTTGAGTGCGGGACTGTGGCCCACTGGCTTGGAAGTTCAAATCCTCCAGCAGCTCTCCAGGAGCAGGGCTGGGCCTCCCACTCCCACCATAGGGCAATGATGTCCCCCCCCAAAAAAAATAAAATAAGAAAATCCAAAGGTCAGTTCCCATAGGCAACCACTACAGAAGTATTAGATTGCCCAGAAAGTCAAAGGCAGGACAGAAAAAGCATGAGGTGTTCATTGCAAGAGATGCCAATGAGTGCAATGATAAAACACGACTTGGAATTTAAGGGAAAAAATTATAAAACTGAGGGAATCTAACCTTGTGTACAGAGCTGTTGTGGAGGATGTAAATTCTACAGGGTTCTAGTGTCGACTTTAATACAATTGGGACACCTTAGAGCCCTTCTCTCTCTGAACCTCACTTCCCTCATGTGAAAGTGCCAATACTGATCTCTTTGCAGCAGTGCTTATGACAGAATCCATGAGACAATGTGGTAACATACCCTGCAGAGTCTCTTCACTAAGCAGAAACTAGTATTTCATCTCAAAGAAAAGCAGTATGGCAACAGAGACATGGGAACTGTCTTCACATTTCTTAAAAGCCTGTCAAATGCATGAACGTCTCAACGTTTTCTGTGTACTCTGGAGCATACAGCGCCTGTCAAGGAAAGGAAGTTGCAAGGCAGTGAATTTAGTTCAATAAAATTTAAAAAAACTGATTGAAAGAATAAATGTAATGGGAGGACTGAGTAAATTTCTGGAAATACTTTTATAAGTGAATCTTGTAAGCCTTGACTTTCTCCTTTACAGGGGCAATGTAAAGAATGGAGCTATTTGAAGGTTAATGTAGAGGTCATCTTCAGGGACTTCTACCTCTAGAAGCTAGTTTCTGACACCCAGGAGTGAAACGCATTCCAGCTGGAAGTCAGAGCGACCACTTGCAAATCCAGATGACAATTCGCACCACATCTCTTCCCATCCACACCCAGCCAGCTAAGGGCATAAGCAGTAACTCAATATCTGTTGCATAAGCTTATATTTCAATTCAAAAATATTATGTCTCTGTTTTACAGAGAAAACTACATTAAATTTTGAAACAGAACAAAGTTGACTTATTTATAAAGAAATCAGCAACATTCTTTTGTTAGGGTGTTGATTCATGTTACAAATGAACAAACCTTGAAATCATTAAATAAGTAAAATAAATCAATAACCAAATTAGTAACAATATAATATTGCTTATATGAAATATCTGAAATAGACAAATGTACAGAAACTCTCAGGGAGAGAAATGTGTCTCTCCCACAAAAGTGTCAACATGGGTGGGTCATGAATCTGAGTATTTGTTAATTGTGTCATGAAGATCTTCTGTATGGATCAGGATATAGGGAAAGAGATGCCAGATAGCCAGGTGCTAATCTTAGCTTAGCCCAACAGAAACATTTTATACTGGGTACATAGAGTTGAATCTTAAAACGCAGACCCCGTAGCTTTGCTACAGGAGAACTCTGATTTCATTCACACTCTGTTTCTAGAAATAATCTCTACACAAACTATTTTCTATTTTTGCACTGAACCTTGGTCATTTGAGACTTTCCATTGTGAGGAAGGGGTCAATGACATTTGAGATGCAGCTGTCATTATTAGCAAAGATGCACTATCAACATTGATCTCCAAAAGGAGATCAGGTATCTGAGCATGCATTCTTCTGTTCTAGAAGGATATTTGACCTCTTTACACAATTGGTTCTCCTCCCTGTCTTCAAGAACATGAGATTGTTTTTTTAAAAGACATCAAAGTAATTGCTACTAGATTTCCAGTTCATGCAAGCATGAGCTCATTCCAAACAAAAGATGTTTAAATATGTTTCAGGGAGCTGTGGAGCTGTGGACTAATTATCTCAGTAATGTGCTTATCTTACTCTAGCTAGGATGCCTTCAAAAATGATCAAAACACTATCTTCTGAAGGGAATCACTTGGTAAGAGAAATTCAAAGAAAAGAGGTCACTTCCAAAGATTATGAAGATTTTAGAGACAGTGTGAAATATCCCGGGCACAGTAATTTGAGTCTAGTCTAGTCCCACATATCCAATGTGGGTACAGGACAAAAAGAGGTGAAACTTCAAAATATTATGTTGGGTCACAAATGGAAAAATTGGAATTCTAAGTTAAGTAACTGGGATTTAGTTCACAAATTTCTCTAAAAAGATGAAAGAATAATGTGCCAACTTGTGCTAAGCCCACTGCCTTGAGTGTTGCTAAAATTCCATTCATAAAACCCAGTTGTTGGAACTCAGCTCTTGCCTTTAATAATAAGAAATAAATGGGCTTCAATAATGTCTACATTTCTTGATTTAGATATATGTGAGACTGACTGGTGGGAAAGTGAAAGTGGCCTTGAGGAGAAACTTATGCCAAGGGTAGAATGATAAGTAGGGGAAACACACACTCCGCTCCAAGTTCAGGGATATAATTTAACAGAAAAGTCTGTCAAGCTTACTGAAAGCCAGATGGGACAGGGAGATTGTCAGTAAAAACCATTTAAATGACAGTAGAAGCTTTTCTAGTGCTGATGCTTTGGGAAGAGGGGAATCTGCCTTTGTTGGCAAACGAGAACTTGTCACTATGGACCACATATATCAGGGTCTCTGAGACTGTTCATATAACGCTATTCTCAATGCTAATCATTCTAAGTAAAATGTTGGTTTGAATTAAATTTTATTCTTTTTTTCCAAGACAATATTTCAGATATATAAATTTACAAATTTATGAGGAAAGGAATATATTTTAGGCTATCTATGCTGAAGGTGTGTTTGGTAATTCATCTTAGAGGACTTACAGAACCGTTGGCAAGGCATAGTGTCTCATGATGTCACATATGAGCCAGCTTAATCAATAGAAATCTCTATAGAAATTATAATTAAATCACATTGCTGTTAGCTATCACTGAGCTAGTTTCAACTCATAGAGGTCGTATGTACAACAGGATGAAACACTGTCTGGTCTGGCCCTGTCCTGAAAATTGTTGCTGTATGAGAGACCACTGAGGGAGCCACTGTCTCATTCCAACTTGTTATGGGCTTTTCCCTTTTCACTGATCCTCTGCTTTACCAAACGTAATATCTTTTTCTTAGGACAGGCCACTTCAGAGAACATGTTCAAAATATGTAAAATGAAACATCATTTTCCTACCTTGTAAGAAATATTCTGGCTGTACTTTTTCCAACTCAGATGTTTCAATTCTGGGCAAACCTGGACTTAGAGTGATTCCTTATTAAAAAAAAGTCTGAGGCTACAAACATTAACGGAAGCAAGAGGCGAAGTTCTCTTCAGTAGTGACTTGTGGGTTTGAACCATTGACCTAGTGCTTAGCAACTTATTCTTTACCTAGACCATAATCCAAATATAACAATTCCTCAACAATCTTCCTATTATCACTTTATTCAGAATACATTTCTGAAGCAAGAAATCTAGCTCATTATAATATATCTACATTCTTTATAATTAATGAATTCTCAAAGGCATTTTTGAGTCCCTAATGAATTTGTATATCCTGGCTCTCTTTAGTTTTAAATACTCACATGTGAATTTACTAGTGTCTAAGTAAGCAGTTATAAACATAATTAAAACAAGTAAACTAAATTGTAGGAGGCACCCCCCAAAATACTGTGGTTTCTTGAAATTAGCTTCTCTTTTAAGAACCATCCTTGGAATGATTAGTATATTGCTTCCTGTTTCCTTTCTTAATTAGAACATTTGTTTCATTTAATGAAATGCTATTTCATTAAGTCATGGATTCATTTAAAACTTACATTGACACAATAGGTGTTGCAAGCCACAGAATTATTTAATATAGCTCTTTGAGTTACAGCTTTTACTATTTCCAACACACAAGTTTCATTTTCCTGATGTGTATGGGGAGGAAGGTATGGGCCATATTGATTGGATTATATAATCCAGCAGTGAATTAACAGAATTAATTGCAATTGCCATGCTTTGGGTTATAAAATGAGTAGTCAACTCAGAAGGAAGATGAGGGGTGTCCCTACACTACCAAGAACAGAGGAGGGTCAGGGTTGGAGTGTGTCCTTTGTATCCCCAAATTCTGTGCCCTGGGTCTGCTTGATTTCAGAGACAGTGTTGACACCACAGGAATGGCAGAGAAACAGTAACAGCACAACCATGACCCAAAGCAGGAGGTAATGTGGTTGACTTCCCACCCTCAGGAGTACATTCAGGCAGCAGGCTAGCTTGTGGAGTAGGGTAACTTTGAGCACTTCATTGGAGGGAGGTTGGGCTGAGTGCCTTCAAGCTGAGGTTTATAGGGGTATAGCATACTGCTTAGGCAACTAATAGAAGCCTTATAAGGACAGAGGCTAGATCAAGTGGTTGAAGTCCAGAGAGAGTTGAGCCTACAGGAATGACAGAGAAGACATTTTATAATCATGTGATCCATTTCCTTGATAGAAGTATATTTCTTAAAAGAAAGAAATTTATTTCTTTTGACTTCTTTTCTTCTTTTATTGGAAAGTTTATGTTGACCTTGTACTAGTTCTTAATGGCATTGAGTTAGGGTATGAATTTTGGATTTCTATACATTTTTCGTGTGCATGTTGATTGCAATAACTTGACCTCTGATTAATGCTTTTTTCTGTGTTCCAAAGGTTCTGATACATTGTTTTATCATCCTCAATTGTCTGAAAGAATTTTCTCCCTTATTTACATTACTACCCAATCATTTCCAGTGTTATGTAGCTTAATCTCCATATATCTCCATGTCTTTTTGTTTCGTTCCTTGGGATGTTGCTCTGTGTGTTTGATTTTGTGAGGAATTGTTTTGTGTGTTGGTTTCAGATTTACGTCTTGTTGTTATTGATTTTTTACCCATAGTATTTTGTTGAATGTTTTTTGTAGTGGTAGTCTTGTTTTTGGGAATTCCTTTAATTCCTCTGCATTGAAAACTTTTATTTCTCCATTGTATCTTACTGATATTTTTGCTGGGTACAAAATTATCAGTTGACAGGTTTTTGTTTCTGTTTTTGTCACTCCATTACACTCTTGCCTACATGGTTTCTGCTGAGAAATCTGACATTGCTCTAGTTGCTTGCTTTCCTATTTAATCCTTCAATTTTCTCTGCCTGCTCTTAGAACTTTTTCCTTGTCTTTAATATTAGATATTTTGACGTCAAGGTGTTTTAATTTTAGGATTTCTCCTGATTAGGGTTCTTTCGACTTCCTGGATAATTAGCTTTTATTTTTTAGACACTGAGGAAAGTTCTCCTACAGTTTTGGAACTATTCTCAATGTATAATGTTGTTGTCTCTTTCCCTTCTGGAACTCCTATGAAACATATGTTGCTTCTGTTGTGTCCCACATTATTCTCAAGTTATTCTTGCTCTCTTTCGCATGTTTAGTTATTTGTTCTTCTCTTCTATTGGAGAACTTATTTGTTTATATGCACATAAAAGCATCGCTGGTTTTGCTTCCCTAGAAGACCCAGTTTAACACAATGGGTTATAATTTTTCTTCTTGAATATATGCAGTAGCTCTTCAGATTGTAGAAGCATGGCACTCATTTTCCCCATATATTGAGAGCAAAAATGTGGATATAGCTTAAACTAGGGCTTGGATTCACTTTCACTGACTAATATTGGACAAGACAGATATTCTCTCTACTGTCCTCATAAGTGAGACAAGTATTGTAAACACTTGAAATAGATGATGCCATGTGGTGAGTACTTTATATAATTTTTAAATTATAATTTCATCACATTGTGGTATATTATTAGTGTATACTTAAATTTCTTATAAGTATGTTTTTAACCATTTTTAATGAATTGGGTTTCCTGAGAAGATAACTTTCCACTAATTATGTATAGATATATAGATATAAAGATATATAATTTCATGCAATTATCATCATCTATTCAATGCAATATAATATATCCCACTTATTATTTTGTTTTCTGTTCTTTACTTTCTTCTTTCCTAAGACCTCTGATTTTTGTCTTTGGGTAGAACTTCAATTTTATTCTCAAATGATCCAAAAACCTAATGTGTTTTTAGTACTCTAGGATTATTGTATACACTCTAGAATTGCCTTTTTATTATTATTATTTTTTTTTGATAATTGAGCCTTGGTACTGAGTTCATTTCCAGGTATGCGGAATGGCCATGGATAATGAACTTGGAGTTTTCACCATTCTGACAGAGCAGTAAACATGGTATTTTTTAATTATTTTGAGTTTTGTACCATAATTTTATCTCAGTCTTTTTAGGATCTTCTACAGTAATACCTTTCAGAGCAGTTATTCATGTTAAATTAGCAGTATTAGTTCTTTGGATCCAAAGTTGTATAGATTCACTGTTTTTCCTAGGGTTCAGTTTTCATCTCTCCTCTTTACAGTAGTCAAGGAGAGACCCAGGGTTGCATTTTAGATGGTCACTCACTAGTTTGTAAGACACAAGTCCTTACTCAGTATAGTAGGATATTTCATATCTAAATAGTATATAGCAGGAAAATAGGTGAATTAATTATGGTGCATATACAAAATAGAATCTAGTGGGTAAATTTTCTGCTTATAGAAGCTTAATGCACTCACTTTGGAATATTCTATGATGATATTCTAAGTGTAAGATTTATCATTAACATATTAAAACAAATAAACTTGTCACAATGAGTAAAAATGTTAATATTAACCTTCAACAAAAAAGACATGAGGAAGACAGTGTATCCTTCTAAACTAGTTACCATTGATTGTTTTCCAATTCAGGATGCACACATATGTGCAGAGAACTGCTTTCCACAAATTTTGCAATGGCTGATTTTTTAGAAGTGAATTACAAGACCTTTCTTCAGAGGCAGCTCTGCATGGAGTAGGATCTCAAGCCTTTTTCTAAGCTATCAACTCTGCTAATCATTTGCACAGACAAGAATCTCACCACTACACTAAATAGCCACAAGCAATTATTTTTATGTAATTGTTTAAAGTTATACGATTACTGTCAGCCAATTTACTCTTACTGGCAGATTAGTTTGAAGACCATGTGACTTTCAGTTTATTTATCACTAAAGGCCCCTCAAAATTTTTTATTTTTGATTGTTAGTTGTGATTTAGAAAATTATAGATACACCGGTGTATTTAAATAGGAGTAATGAGGATTTCAATGTAAACCTGTGAAACATATTCTAATTTGATATGATTTCTATTTTCTGTCCAAATTCTGACCTGTGCAATTTATCATTAGCAATTTTAAGCTTCCATGGCCTACACATACATAGTGATGACAACCACCACCCATTTGTCAATATGTCAAACTGTGGTGGCTTGTGTGTTGCAGTGATTATGAAAACTATGTCATTGTGTTAGTCTGGTTCATTAAAGAAATAATTCCAGAGACACTCTGGAGAGATTTATATCAAAGAGCAATTGTATATGGAAGAGATGTATATCAAATAGCAATTGTATATGTGAGAGACTTATATCAACGAACAATTGTACATGGAGAAAACATCCCACTCCAGGAGAGATAACTCCATAAGCCCAATATTAGCCCATATGTCTGATACTACTCCATAGATTCCTTTTCAGATGCACGCTGTCACTATGAATGATGCCAAATGCAGGAAAATCTCAGATTTGTGGATGGAAAAAGTCTTGTGGTTCCAGTAGTGGTAGGAACATGTCAGCATTGGGAAGGGACAGCATGTGGCTCTACAATAGGAAGGTGAAGCAGAGAGAGATTGTGGCCAACATCCAAGAAAAACAAGAGGAAGTTCCCTGATCCTCATGTAAGGCCACGCCAACAAGGAGGCATCAGACTGTGATCTGACTGACAGTCCAGATCCCATCCCTTTCCACTTGATATCCTTTCATTGGCATAAGATTATGTAACAACCACAGTAACTGTTACTTCAATTACCATCAGAGTCATCTAAAATTAACAGATTTCAGCAACGCTTACAGACTAGGATGAGTGTACCAATAAGGAATATGCTGACCACTTATGAGGAATTAGACCCTGAGAACCTTAAGAATAGAAGAACAGTATTGTCAGTGATGGTGCTAGATGATGAGCCCTTCAGGTCCGAAGGCATACAAAATATGACTGAGGAAAGAGCTACTTTTTCAAAGTACATGCAACCACAATTAATTAGAGAGAGTAAGCCTTCCTTCATTTGCTAATGAAATCAAAGAAAAATTGCAGATATCTATTAATGATTGGATTTTGGAATACACTGAGTGAGAATCTAGGAAAATTGGAAGGCACCAAAAATGAAATGGTCTAAGATGGGTATATTAGGCATTGTTGTTATTGTTATGTCCTGCTAAGTTCATTATGGCTTACAACTACCTATGCAACACAGAATGAAGCATCCTAGGCATCAGAGAACTGAAATGGACTCACTGGGAAATTTTAATCAGATGTTTATATAGATTAATATGCCTGGAATAACAAATTGAAGAGTAAAAGTATCACATTCATTACCAAAAAAGGAGAATTTCAAAATCATTCTTGAAACATATAAGAAAATACAGTCCATGACATTATTATTCAAATTAAATGCACCAATTTGTTAAATTTTCACCAATTTTTTTAATTAAAATGATTTTATTGGGGGCTTGTACATCATTTTTCACAATACATAAATATACATACTCTGCCAAGCATCTTCACATACCTGCTGCTGTTATCAATCTCCAAATATCTACTTCCAACTTGATCCCTTGATATCAGCTTCCCATCCTTTCCCCTCTATCCCTGCTCCCGCCTCCCCCCCAACCCTCAATATTTTATAAATTATTATTATGTCATATCTTACACTGCCAATATCTCCCCTTGCCCACTCCTCCGATGTCTGTCCTCCAGATAGGAGGTTATGTGGAGATCCTTGTAGTTGGCTCCGTCTCTCTACCCCACCTACTCTCTACCCATCTGGTAATTCCATTCTCACCACTGGCCCAGAGGGATTCATCCACACCGGGTTCCCTGTATTTCCAGTTCTCATCACTGCCAGTGTACCTCCTCCACTCCAGCTGGATTTATAATGTATAGTGCAGACCATGATAGTTGGTGGGAGGAAGCTTTCAGGAAGTAGAGGAAAATCGTATGCTTGATTGCTGCGTCACTGCACCTTGACTGGCCTATCTCCACCCCAAGACTCCCCTGTAAGGGCGTGACCAATTGGCCTTGGGTCCCCACGCTAGTCTCCCCCTCATTCATAGTGATGTGATTCCTGGTCTTTGATGCTTCACACCTGCTCCCTTCAACCCCTCTTGATCACACAGGCTGGTATGCTTCTTTCATGTGGGCTTTACTGCTTCTGCACTAAACAGCCACTCGTTTATCTTCAAACCTTTAAGACCTCAGAAACTTTATCATTTGGTAGCTGGGCACCACCCATTTTCTCCATTCTGTTTCTCTCTGTATCCATTTGTCTTCAGTGATCACAATGCATGGATAAGGGAGGTTGGAAAACACTCAAGAAAAAAAAGTACAAGATGACATCACAGAGTCCACAGATGGAGGAAATAACTCTGAATATTAATGGACTGAAATTAAAAGACGGAGACTAGCAGACTGGCTTAGAAAACTCAATTCATCGATTTGCTGCATAATCTTAAGACTATAGACAAGAGTAGGCTGATAATCGAACACTGGAGGAAAAATATGTGAAATTATCTCAAGGTGCAAGCCACAGCAAGAGATAAGCAGGGCACTATATAATCCTCAATGGGACAGTAGACCAAGAACCAGTAATCATAATAAATTTACATGCCCAATGAGAGACCTCTGAAATTCATCGATCAAATGCTCCAACTGATCAAAAAACAAATCACAGACTCAACGACTATAGAAGTTTATTTTAATACACTACTCTATGAGAAATATAGATCACAAGGAACAATTACCAAGGAAGCTACAGAACTAAACTCAACCATTAGGTTACTTAACATGATAGAAAATTTTAAAACTCTCCAAAATGCAAAAAGAATTCACATTCTTCTCAAGTCCACATGGCACATACTCAAAATAGACCAGCTCATGGAACAAAATTCAAGTCTGTAGACTTAAGTACATAGAGGTCATTCTTTTTGGATCATTATTCCAAAAGATGGGAGTTTTAAGGGGGGGGGGAATGATTAAGAAAACAAGGGTGAAAATTTGGAGGATGAATGGTTCTCGACTTGAAATTCAGTGGGTAGTGGCTCAGTTCAGAAATGAAATTAGGAAGCTTTCAGAGACTAACGAGAATGAAAATATGATGTAGCAAAACCGTAGGGACCCAACAAAAGCAGTTATCTGAGAAAGTTTCATAGCAATAAATACACATGAAAAGGAATAGAGAATTACAATTAATATATGGGCACAAAACACCAGCAATTAGAGCAGAGTCAACAGGATGATCCTACAAATAAGAAAAGAAAATAAATAATAAAAAGCAGGGCTGAGATACAGGAGAAGGAAAAAAAGGAAGAGTGTAGAAAATTCAACACAGCAAAAAGCTGGTTCTTTGACAGGATTAACACAATTGGCAATCCATTGGCAAACTTAACCAAAGAAAGAAAGGTACAAATTTTATTAGCCAGGAGGAGGGATGCAACTGGTGAAATTACAATGGACTCTAATAAAATTAAAAGGCTAAATACACAGGACTGCAATGGCCTGTACTCCAATTAATGCAATAACATGGACAACATGAACAGATACTTGGAAAAGCAATCGCATCCTAGACTATCCCATATGGACATCCAGAATCTCAACAGACTAATAGCAATAGGATAAATAGACAAGGATATTGAAGGATTACCGATTAAAAAAATCCTGCTCGGCCAGACAGCTACACAGATTTTGACCAAGCATTCAAAGAAGACCTGACACCAATCCAACACAAACTCTGCCAGAACATAGAGAAAGACTCCTGAACTCTTTCTATGAAATTAGTATAACTCTGATACCAAATTTGGACAAGAATCTAGAAAGACTGATATCTCTAATGAAAATTGATGCAGAAATCCTTAATAAAATACTAGTCAATTGAATATAAAAGTAGATAAAATGTATAATTCACCATGACCAAGTGGAATTCATTCCAGGGATGCAGACATGGTTCAACATACAAAAGCCCATCGGCATTAATCATCACATTGACATGGAAAAGGAAAGAAACACATGATAATATCAATAGACACAGAAAAAGCATTAGACAAACTCCAACTCCCATTCCTGTTTAAGACACACAAGATGATAGGAATGGAAAGAAAAGTACTCAATATAATACAAGCTATATATGAAAAACCAACATCCAACATGGTAGTCAATGGAAAAAAGATGAAAGCAATCCCACTGAAAAAGTATACACCAGACAAGGATGTCCCTTGTACTCACTTTTATTTAACATTATACGGAGGGTCCTAACAAACAACATAAGACAAAGGAAAGATATCAAAAGTGTGTATCTGGGGAAAGAAAGGTGAAACAATCATTATTTGCAGACAATCTGATTTTATAAATGCAAAACCCCAAAAGCTCCACAAGAGTAGTTCTGGAAGTGATAGAGGAATAAGGCAGAGTATCAGGATACAAGATCAACAAACAGAAGTCTATCAGAGGGCTATATACATCAGATGTAACCATGTAATAGGAGATCAAATAAGTAGCACCTTCATAATAGCCAAGCATAAATTGAAATATATAGGGATATACCTTAACAAAAAACAAAAGATTTATACAAGAAAACCTAAAGAACACTATTACAAGAAACCAAGGGTGACATTCACAAATGAAAGAATATCTCATATGCATGGAATAGAAAATGTAATATAATAAACATGTCTGTCCTGTCAAACAACTGTCTTCAACGGATTGGAAAAATTGACTACCAATTTCATTTGAAGAGGGAAGAAGCCCAAAGTTAGCAAAGAACTCCACACAAAGAAGAACTAAGTCAGAGGGTGTGCTTTCCTCCACTTTAGTCCCTATGATACAAGTGGTCAAAATAGAGTGGTACTGGTATACTGATAGATAATCAGACCAATGGAAACCCAAAACTGAAAACCCAGAAATGGAATCATCAGCATACAGACAACTGATCTTTGATAAGGACACAAAAAATATCAAATGGGAAACCAATTCCCTCTTCAATAAGTTGTGATGGGGATAAAAAAGGATATCTACCTGCAGAAAAATTAAGCAAGAGTCCCTACCTCACTCTAAGCTCAAGAATAATCTCAAAGTGAATCACTGACCTGGAGGTAAAATGCCAAACTATTAGGGTCACAATTGAGGATATATGGACAAAGCCTAAGAATATTGAAGCAGTGACTACATAGGATATTGAAAATAGGAAAGCACAGAAACATCAAGGAAACACAAATTGACAAGTGGCATATACTGAAGATAAAACACCTGTGAGCATCAAAATATTTCACCAAGAGAGTAAAAAGAGAGCTAGCAATGACACACCCTATAAAGGCTGTATTACTAAAATCAGTAATACTCTGCTAGCTTACAATAAGAAAAAAAAATAGGCCATTCAGGAGGTGGACAAAAGATCTGAACAACAGAGTAGGGCAGAAACTGAAGGCAAATAAACATATAAGAAAATGTTCCCGATCATAATTAATCATAATCATAAATTAATACAATAATGAGATACCACCTAACATCCTCAAAGATAGCTCAATTCAAAAGATCAGAAAGCAGCAAGCATTCAAAGGAATCTGCTGAGATAGGAACTCTCATCCAACTGCTGGTGGACCTGTAGGCATGTGCATCCATTATGAAAATCAATTCGGCAACACCTAAAACAAATGGAAATTGAGCTACCATGTGACATAGCACTTTCCAACTTGCCATTTAGCCAGAAGAAGTAAGAAACAAATGACACCCTTACATCTGTGTCCCAATGTTCATCACCGTGCAGTGTACAATCTCAAAGAATTGAAAGCATTCTAAATTTCCACTAATAGACGAATGGGTTAAAAAAAATTGGTAGGTTCATACAATATGCAACTGTGCATTCCTATAAAGCAAAGATGAATGCATGCTGCATATTGTTTCAGGGGAATATTGGAGGAATATATGCTATATAAAATAGACCAAGTACAAATGGGAAAGTACAACATGTGTCCACTGGGGTAAGTTTAAAAAGCACAGGGGAACAGGAGAAAAGCGACTAAATGCATAAATTCCTGGGGCAAGGTCCAGGAACTCTGGCAGGTGTCAGACCCAACCCAGGGATACATGTAGCAGCCAGATAAAATGGAGAAGAAAAGGAAAAAGAAAAAAAGAGGACAAAGGTAGTGGGGGAATAGGATACTACCCTTCCAAAGGAGAGGTTATTCTTTATGTCTGCACAGGAAAGGGAGAGGGACCAGATCTCAACCTCATGGGCCAATCCCTGAAGGCAACATACTGGCATGAAACTGCAAACAAATAGTGGGGCTGGCCCCAATCCCAACTGTGTGGAACCCCCTTCCCCAGATGAATGCACTACAGAAAAATTGCAGAAAATACAGCTCGGGGACAGGAATGGGTCTGCTCAGTCCATGCATGGTCAAACAAAGAGAGAAAGAGAGAGAAACACATCCTGGACCACCAAGTTCTGAGGATGACAGCACTGGCAACCAACTGTTGGAATTGTGCTCGGTCTGACCCACCCTCCACCCCACCCCCACCCACTGAGGCAAACTCTGAAGTTAGTGCAACAGAGCTTCAAGGGAAGCGAAGCAAAGAAGTCCCTGAGGAATCCTGAAAATAAACTTTGGGGGCAGGCCTTGTCACCTGATCAGATCAGATTGGAAAATACGCATAAGGTTCAGCAGACAGATGTGGAACTATTTACAGGTGTGTGTGTGTGTGTGTATGTGTGTGTGTGTAGCTATATATGATAAGTAGGATAAACAATCCCAAGGAGAAAGCAATGGGACTGATGATTCTGAGGGACATGGGATGGGGATGTGGGGAGCCAACAAAGCCAGGGAAAAGAACAAGTGATCTAAAATAGATAGCAAGGAGGTAGTAGAATATCTGGTCGGGTTTGATCAAGTCCAGTGTAGCCAAGAGGATTTACTGAGACCTGAATCAAGGTTGCACATGAGTGTGGTACAGGGGGAAAATAAAAGGAAATAGAGGAAATAACTAGGAGACAAAGGACATTTACAGAGTTATAAATGCAGGCACATACACATGTAACTATATAAATAATGATAGAGATGTAGATCTATGTACATATGCTCATATATTTAATATTTCAGTAGCAGACAGACATTGGGCCTCTACTCAAGTACTCCTTCAATGCAAGTACACTTTGTTCTAGTAACCTGGCATTGTGTGATGATGCTCACATTCCCAACATAATCACTCAAGACAAAATGGGTGCATAAGCAAATGTGGTGAAGAAAACTGATGGTGCCCAGCTATTAAAACATATAGTGTTTAAGGTAAGGTCTTAAAGGCTTAATTATAAACAATTGGCAATCTAGCAAGGAAGCAACAAAATCCACATAGAAGAATCACACCAGCCTTTGTGATTATTAGATGTTGAAGGAAACAGGTGTCAAGCATCAAAAGACCAATCATGTTGGTACAAATGAGGGGGGCCAGAGTGGAGACCTAAAATCCATCAATAGACAATAGGGCATTCTCTCAGAAAAGGGTCACAAGAGACAAAGTCAGCCAGGGTTCAGTGTAACTTAGATGATATGATGAAACCTACAACATTCCTCCAGTTCTTTAAAGTTTCCACCCCCAATATCATGACCCCAGTTCTACCTTAAAAATCTGGCTGGAGCATGGGCATTGGAACAAAATAAGAGCTATTCAGGACTCCAGGACAATATGAGAGTAGTGATAAGAGATGGGGAAGATGGATGGTGTGGGGGGAGAAAGGGGAAAAAGAAAGAGCCAAAAACAATGATCAATAATCAACAACAGAACCAACCTGTTGTCATTAGTGAACACTATTTTAATTACTCACAGTCAGGTGCATAACAGGAAAAATTCCATCACTAGTAATTTTCCCAGATTCAAAAGCAGTTCAGATAGAATGGAAAACTTCCCTGCGTACCCTTTTGTTTGCAATATTGATGAAGGTCCCTGAGGATTGCCCTGCACCATGTTTCACTGGTTGTATAATTCATTATATGCTGCTGCTGTCATGAAAGCATTGACTGATAACCACAAGCTGTGCCTTGATAGTAAACTTAGGCTACCTGCTTCTGGAAAGTCTATACGGCGTTCTGAGTCAGAATCAACTAGTGTGGGTTATATTTCATTACACAGAGAGTGATGCTTTTTTTTTTATCTCATCTGATCATCCAAAGGAGAATGCAGCATGGTGTGGGACATCAGTCAGATATTGTTACCCCATTCTTGGATCTCTTTAACCTTGTTCTCAGATAAATCATTGAACTTCATGGGAACATGCACTGGATTTTTGTAAAACCCAAAAGGCTAACAGAGAGAAGGACTTCTTCCACACAGGTATCTAAATGAAATCATCTGACTTATTTTCTTTGGTCACCCTGCTGCTGTCGGATGGAGGAAGACATCACTTGATTGAGGCAGAGAAATCAGGAAACAGCCACAGGAATGAGAGACACAGTTGGTGAGGTGGATTACCATAATGACTGCAAAGTTTGACCGAAATATGCAAGCAAATTTGAGGAGGATGCAGTATCTGGCAATGTTTTGTTCTATTAGTCACCAGAGTCAGAATCAGCATTATACTATATTTATCTATTTTAAAAAGTCTTTTAACCAGAAATAAATTTGAACTCATATTCATAAATGAAATAAAAACACTTTCACATGAAGTTTTTCTTCCCAGAAACTTTCTGGTTAGCATAGCATAGTTTCCTCTCAGTGGTCAGAAGTATAATGCAAGTACATAACTAAACCTATTTCAAAGGAAGGTATGTGTTACACTAAAGTACTGATTTTTATGGCTAGTTTGATGAGACATAAGGAGTTTACTCTATGGTGTGTCAATGACAACTCCAGTTTCTATTGTTTGGCTCTCTTTGCAAATGACCATTTGTTTCATAACTTGTAGCTTTGATCTTGTATTAATTACAACAGCAGGTGAACAGTGTGTTTTAGATAAGTGACTTCTTCCTAGGACTGATATAATAGCAATAATTGTCAAAGAAATAACTGGTCAAGTTGGCTGTTTAAAGATTTGATTTAGAGGTCAAGTTTTCCTGTTAACTCTGCTGATTAAAAAGTGAGACTTCTCAAATATTGTTTCTGCTTTCAGAACCTGAAAGGAACTAAAAAATCTCAGAAGTGAGTGGAATTGTATAGTATTATTCCATCTCCTACAGATTTATCTTGACAAAGAAAAATCTACTAAAATAAAAGAAAAACAATTTTTAAGAAAGGAATACGATAATGCTAGAAAGGAACTGGCTATTAGCAAAGAAAATGAAAATCAAACCTGTTACCATCTAGTTGATCCCAAGTCATAGTAATCGTAAAGGGCGGCTAGAACCGTCTTACAGGGTTCCCAAGCCTGCGAGTCTGTGCAGAAGTCAGAATCTTTGTGGAATTCTTTCTGCTGTGGAATGACTTGTGAGGAATGTGAGCCCTTTCTCTTTCATTTACCCGTCAAGTGCTTACCTACTACACTACCAGAATTCATTGCAAGTGGTAAAGAGACAGTATATATACATACGAACACACACATGCAACACACACACACACACACACACACACACACACAAAAGGGAGTACCCAAAACAAAACAAAGAAAATGAGCTCCGCTCAGCGGAGCTTTCCTAGCATGCATTTTTTCTGCTAGAGAAGCAGCGATATTTTTCTTGCCAGGTGACCATCAAGCAACTTGATCTATGTCAGTGCACCCAGTGGTGTTGCCTGGGAAAGTTGTCTCTGGGTCACAGTGAAATTTTTCATAAAATCTGCTTCCCTTGTTATTTTGCGAAGGCAACTTAAGAAAACAGCATGTGACTGTGAAATTTTATTTTCTGCTCGGGAAAAATGCTGAGAAACTGTTTTCATGCTGAATATAGCTAACAAGGAAAGTGCTATGGGAAAAAAACCAAGCGTATGAATAGTTTTCTCATCTCAGAAAAGGTGAAATGTCAATTGATGGCAAACTTCTTACTGCATGTCCATCAACTTGCCAAACAGATGAAAATGTCAACATGTAGTGCATTTGGAGTTCTTTCTGACAGGTCAGACTGTTAATCAAGTGTTCTATTTAGAAGTTCTGAAGAGATCACTTAAAAGTGTGTGATAAGTGGTCTGATTTATGGCAATCAGGTGACTGGTTAAGCCACCACACAGTGAATCTACATGCACTGTCATCGCAGTGCTCTAGTTTTCGGGGAGGAAAGCAGCATGCCTCTCCTGCCCCATGCACCTTACTCACTGGACCTAGCTCTGTGCAACTTCTTTTTGTTCCTGTGAATAAAGAGAGACGAGAAAGGACAGCGATATAATGACATCACAGAAGTGAGGAGAAAATCAAGGGGGGACGGGTGCTGTCCTCCCACCAAACAGGGGAGTTTGAAAAATGTTTCCAAGAATGGAATCGCAGATTTAACAAATGGACTAAATATGATGGGGAGTATTTTAAAGGTGATAAGGCTATTTTGTAAAACAATAAAACTATATTAATAACACATCTTTGGGGGGGAATCTGCTTTTGGGGGTACGTCTTTTGTGTGTGTATGTGTGTATCAGATAGGAAATGGTGTCATAGGGAAGTCTGGAGATTGGGCAGGAAGTGAATTACTATTCAGCTACTCATTCCATTTATTCAACAATTCGCTTTACTACTGCATATCCATTATGAGTAAGAAACTGTGCTAGGCATTTAAGGAACACAGAAATCAGTACAGCATCTGCGTTAAACAGATATACCGTTCAATAAGCAAACTGATACATATAAAAATTGGAGAGAGCTTGGGGGATAAGGATCATCAACTGGTAAAGTAGAATCCAAGCCAGTTTAATCCAGGCATTACAAAAGTCCTAGGGTCTAAGGGAGAAGGAGAAATGTGAGTTATAATTAGAGAGAAGATTTTTTATGAACTTTAAAGCTGAGGTAGAGGTAAGGCAACCAGAACCCAGAAGCTTCTGGAATAAAGGCTATCAACCTAAGTATAAATTTAACGTATTTATTTATAATATACTATTTCTTCCAGAAGGTTATAGATTTTGCTGGCTTTAGTTGTAAGCGATTTAAGGGTGTGTGTGTGTGTGTGTGTGTGTGTGTGTGTGTAACTGTGGAAGTGCAAGTATTTAAAACACTGGGCTATTGAAAGTGTTATACTCTAAGTAAAATTCAAATTTATTCCAACCCATAGAAACCATAGGGATCTCTAGGTGGACTCAATCCTCAAATTGATTTTAACTTAGAGGATCCTCAGAAGAAAATTCTAGTGACCTACTTCTGAGAAAGCAGCCACGGGAAAGGCTGTGTGGGACAGCTCTGCTCTGTAATCCCGGGGGGCCATCACGAGTAGAAATCCACAACTCAGTCGCAGCAGCATGCTATTTAAAGACCGCCACGAGCCGGACTGCCACAGTGGCTGCAGCTATGACCTCGACCCAGCAGCGATGGTGAGGAGGGCCCGGGACCAGACAGGTTGTTCTTATTCCCTATAAGGAAGCTACGAGTCGGAACCAACTCAATGGTGCCTAACAACACAAATAAGTTAGCTCATTCATTCTCAGAGAAGCCCTGTGAGGCAGTTACAATTATTTTCCCTCATTTAATTTAATCTTATACTGTCTGAATGTTTAATTTTGGAAAAAAATGTTTTTATTCTTTAGCTATCCATATATATATATATATATATGTAACACAACAGATGTAAATGTTATATATATAGCAACCAAAATATATTTAAAATATAAATATAACTTCAGTACCAGAAACATTTTAGTTAAATGTATTCAATTAAATGTTATGTAATTAAATGTTTTTAATTAAGTGTTACGAAGATATTGTGCTTGCAATTATAAGGTTATGAAAATGCAAGAAAAAAAGCTTAAATGTGCACTCCACATAGCACAGGTGTGGCTTGGACTTTGGCCACCATGTTCGTTGCACTACTTACTTACAGTGCTATGTCTATGCCCCAATATCCTCATAGGTACCTGAATAAATAAGTACCCATATTTAAAAGTTGCATTATAACAAATGCCTGCCTCACTTTTCTCCAAAGTCTATGGGTGGGATCAAGAAGGAGCAATTGGTTCCAATAAGATCTGGCTCAAAAGGAGCTCATAAGTTCATTTTGTTCACTAGTTCCAATAGTTTTCAGTTAGTTCCAATGTTCATGAGTTACAATGATTTTTTGAGGTTGATAGATTCATTCAATGTGATTTGTTATCACTGTTCCAGAGGCTATTTTGTGCTATAAAATTATTTAAAATAATCAATTTAATGATAATCCTTATTGCTATTAAAAAGTTAAGGATTTAGAGTAATTTGATGTTAGATTGAGTTCTCTAAAAAAGTAAAACCAATGAGTCTTACATGTCTATGTATACAGAAAGAGATTTATAGCAAGAAATGGCTTACACAGTTATATAAGCACGTAATCCCACTCTGGTCAATTGGTAAGTCTGGCTGTCTTTACCTGTGTAGATGTATGGTCTGTTGAACCAGGAAGCAGAAAGATAAAACAGGAAGATCACTAATCAGTCATTCATTGATAGCTCCAACAAGTCAGATGCAGAATTGACAAACTTTCCCATGGGTCTGCTTAATAAGAAACAAGCCACATCCTGAAGAGCTTTTCTTCCAATTGCATCAAATTCGTGATCTTGTCAAACAGTCTTCACTCCACCACAACTGCTGGACACTCACAAAGTTGATTACAATATGTGAGATCTCATCAAAGAGTTGATTATGTTGTGTTAGATCACATTATAGGGGATTACTGTGGAACAACTGAGAACTATTGAGAATCCTGTCCCAGGAAAGCTGACAAATAAGTCGGAAGTTTCAAGTCACTTTGAAGTGGTTAAATTGAATGAACACACGAACATGAATAGTTATCCCACAATTTGGCTTGTGTGGAGAAAGGGGTATTTCCTTATATGGAGAATTAGGAGTAAATTCCAATTGCGTGAAAAGTCCTAGCAGGCAAACTAGTAACGGATGACTGTAGGAAGAACTTAATGGCAATGGATAGGGTGGTGGAATTAGAGTGAAACGTGGGAGAGCTTGAGCATATAGATCCACAATATGCATCCACAGTCAAAATTTCATAGATTATTCAAAATGAAATGAGATGCCTTGGGAGAGTTTAAAGAAGAGTGTCATTTACATCTGAAAAAGGACATCATAGAACTTCTGTGGAATAGAATTAAGTAAGGAACAAATGGAAGCCAGAAGGATATTGTCAACATCTAGTTGAGGTCACTGGACAGCAATGGGTTTTCTTTAAGGGATGGAAAATGTTTCTGAGGTACAGTTCAGAGGCAGCAAAAATGAATATATGGTAAGGAAATGACAGGTATTATAAATACCAAGAGAGTAGCAGTCCCATGGTTCAATTCTCATTTTCCCTGCAGAAGACCCAGGATTGATTTCTGGATAATATATTTGATAAGCAGTCATATTCCAGTAGAAGAATGGTGGTGTCTGTTGCATTGATAGTAAACTAGTAGGAAAGGGCTGGTGAGTTATTTCTTTAAAATCCATTCATGAAAACCTTATGGATCAAGAGGTGGAATCCAACATAGAGGGTTATATAGACTTCCCAGGTGCTCTAAAACAAAGACTGAAGATTCCATGTGAAACAGACATAGATGATAATTCAGGAACCAAGAAATTCAAAGGAATGTGTACAGAAAATAAATACCAGAGAGAGGACAGGGCTAAATGGGAACATATAAAGAGGTTGAAGGAGTGATGACCTGTCAATAGGCATAGCACAATCATTTTGAATTATTGCAAACAGCATTCTGATCAAAGCAGGAGTTAGATAGTAGGTTCCACTTACCCAGCACAGCAGAGGCACACATATTAGTGATGGAATAAATGTGATTCCCATCATTACTTCGCACAACTACCCAGGGATCAGAATCAAATCTCTACTCCTAAGCAACCAATCACCACCACCGCCACCACCCCTCAAAAACCTATTTCTGTACTATTATTTTTATTTATTTTTTGATTAGCTTTATCTTTTATCTCTCCATTTTCCTGCTCCATCTTTATTTTAAAATATTCAGGGAGTGATATTCACCAAGGGGACTCTGAGGAGATCGGCCAGGGGAGTGATTGAGAGAGATATTCAACACTGCTGGACCACTGGTGGAGTATCATGAAAATAAGTAGGCACCGATTCACAGGGTTTTAAGGGGCTGGAGGCTTTAGGCTTACCACAGTGAAACCCAACTGGGGTTTAGCCCTAGCCCTGACACTGTCTGTCACTGTCTGCCAGAGCTGCTGCCAGAACAGTTTGCGTCGGCACAGGGGCATTATCTCGTCAGTGCCATAACTTGCCACTGGTGCACGGCAGATGTTGAACCCCTGCAGCCCCATGTTCAGGGATTGGGGCTGGGTTGTGTGGTTGCTTTGGTTCCCCTCACTTCTTTCTATCTCACCCACCCCCACCGTGGTTTTGGCAGACTTCTTTTCTTCTTTTTGTTAACACTTTTTTTCTTCTTTTTGTTAACACTTGGTCTTTTCCAGTTTGGCTCGCAGGCCATGCCACTCTCCTTAGCCTGGGGCAATTATACCCAGCAAGGAGAGCCCCACCCTGTGCAGTGCAGCCCACCTTCCCTCCACCTGGGTATTTTATGCCCAATTTCTTACAGGGGAATTCCATCCTCTGTGCATGGGAGAGCTCTTACACGTCCTCTGGGGGTCTATCTGACTGAGGAATCTTCAGATAGATATGTACAGAGTTTTTCATTCAAATACAAAACAATTCACATTCCTGTCAAGCCCACATGGCACATATTCGAAGACAGACCATCTGCTGGGGTATTAGAAAAATCTACATAAATGTAAGCACATTGATACCATTCAGACCTCTCACTCAGACCAAACTGCCATAAGTTTGGAAATCAACAAAACGAAGATGAAGAAAACAAGAGCAAATAGTTGGAGAATGAATAACTATTGCAAAAGGAGTGTGTATTGGCCCAGATCAGAGATGAAATTAGGAAATTTCTAGAAACCAATGAGAATGAAATCATGACATACCAAAACTTATTGGACATGCAAAGGCAGTCTTCAGAGGAAGTTTCACAGCAATATATGCACACCCAAAAAAGGAGGAGTGTCTGATAACTAATACTGATAACTAATATGTTGGCACGGAATTTACAATGACTAGAGCAGAGTAAGCAAGACAATCCCACTAATAGCAAAAGAAAAGAAATAATAGAAATCAGGGCTGAGATTTGGGTGAGGGAGAATAAGAAAACAGTGGAAAAAAATAATGCTGCTAAAAGTTGGTTCTTTGAAATGATTAGCAAAATTGACACACCACTGGCAGACTTAAAAAAAGAAAGGAGAGGAAAGATTTCAGTAGCAAGAATGAGCGATGAAAGAGGACATCGCAACTGACTCTAATGAAATATAAAAGATAATTATGCAGTACTACGAAGGGTTGTACTCTAATGAATTCAACAATTTGGAAGACATGGAAAAATTCTTGGAAAAACAGTTCCTCCCTAGACTATCCCCAATGGATATCAAGAATCTCAACAGACCCATAGCAATAGGAAAAATAGGCAAGGTTATCAAGGGATTATCAACAAAAAAATCACCTGGACCAGATGATTTTACAGGAGAATTCTACCAAGCATTCAGGGAAGAACTGACACCAATCGTACACAATCTCTTCCAAAACGTAGGAAAAGATGGCAAACTCCTGAACTCCTTCACCAAGCTATTATAACACTGATACTGAAACTGGGCAAGAATCCCACAAGATTTTGAGAACTACAGACCAATATCCCTAATGAATATCTATGCAAATATCCTTAATAAAATACTGGCCAATAAAATACATAATTACAGGGCTGAGCCCTGGTGGTGTAGTGGTTGCGTGCGGAACTGTGGCTCACTGGGATGGAGATTCAATTCCAGCTCACAGGAGCAAAGGCTGGGCCTCCTACTCCCACCACCAGAGGGCAGTGATACCTAAAAAAAATTTTTTTGAAGAATACAAAATTATATAAAACACATAATTCAACATGACCAAGTGGGGTTCATACCTGTGATGCAGGGGTGACTCAACACATGAAAATTCATAAATATCGACATGAAAAAATATAAAAACCCATAATAATATCAATAGATGCAGAAAAAAGCATTCAACAACATCCAACACCAATTCCTGTTTAAGACACTTGAGAAGATAAGAATAGAAGGAAAATTTCTCAATGCAATACAAGCTGTATATGAAAAACCAACAGCCAATGTGATAGTCAATGAAGAAAAGTTGAACACAGTCCTACTGAAAAAGGGGACTTGACAGGGATGCCCCTGTCCCCACTCTTGTTCAATATCGTACAGAGATTTTAGCTAACAGTATAAGGTAAAGAAAAGACATCATAGGTATACTCTGGGGAAGGAAGAGGTGAAACTATCATCATTTGCAGATGATATGATTTGATACACAGAAAATCCCAAAAGTTCCACAAGGGGAGTATTTGAAGCAATAGAGGAGTATGCCAGAGTGTCAGGATACAAGATCAACAATCAGAAGATTCTATGACTGCTGTACACATCGCATAAGACTACAGAAGAGGAGATTTAAAAAATAGGTACCCTTCACAATAGCCAAGCACAAATTGAAATATCTAGGGATATACCTGAGTCAAAGCACAAAAGGTATATATGACGAAAATTACAGAACACTATTAGCAGAAATCAAGAGTGACTTCAACAAATGGAAAAATATCCCATGCTCATGAATCAGAGAACTCAATATAATAAAGATTTGTTCTACCCAAGGCACTATATAAGTTTGATACAATTCCAACATAATTGCCCTCATCTTTCTTCAAAGAAATTGAAAAAAAAATGATTACCAGCTTCATATGGAAAGGGAAGAAGCCCAGAATTAGCAGAGAACTCAAGAAGAAGGAAACCATGGGAGGGCTTGCTTTACCTGACTTTAGCACATACAATACAGTCACAGTGGTCAAAACAACAAGGTATAGGCATAATGATAGATACTTAAACCAATGGAAAAGAACTGAAAACCCAGAAATAAAAACATCATCATACAGCCAACTGATCCTTGATAATGGCCTAAAAATTATCAAAAGGTAAGAAGATGACCTTTCCAACTAGTGGTGCTGGAAAAAATGGATATCTCAAAAAATGTAGAAAAATGAAGCATGACCTTTACCTCACTCCATGCACGAGAATAAACTCAAGGTGGATCACAGACTTTGAAGTAAAACCTTAAATTATTAGGGCCATAAATGAGGGAATGAGAACCAACCTGAGAACTTTGTTACAGAGATTACATAGGCTATCAGAAATAAGGAAGGACACAAACACATAGGAGGCACAAGTAGACAAGTGGGATATACTGAAGACAAAACACCTGTGTACATGTAAAGAATTCACCAAGATAGTATTAAAATAGCAGATGGACTGGGAAAACATCTTTAGCAATGAGAAATCAGATAAAAGCCTTATTAATAAAATCTACAATAGCTTCCAAAAAGAAGAAAACTAACTGCCCACTGAGGAAGTGGACATAGGACCTGAACAGAAGTTTCACAGAGGCAGAAATCCAAATGGCCAATAAACATATTAGAAAATGTCCCAATCATTAGCCATAAGAGAAATGCAAATCAAAACATTGAGACACCACCTAACACCCTCAATGACAGCCCAATTCAAAAAAATCTGAAAGCAATAAGTGTTGGAGGGGAGATAGGAACTCTTATCCAATGCTGGTGGACCTGTAGATCTGTACAGCCACTATGGAAATCGATTTGACCATGTCAAAACAATGGAAATTGAGCTACCATATGACCCAGCAATCCTCCTACTGGTCATATACCCAGAAGAGACAAGCCACAAACCACAACTAGACATCGGCACTCCAATGTTCATCGCAGCAGAGTTCACAATTACAAAGAGTTGGAAACAGGCCAAAGTTCCATCAACTGACTTATGGATTAAAAAGCTGTGGTACATGCATACAATAGAGTACTACACATCACTGAAAAGTAGTCATGAATACATGAAGCACATCACCCAATGGGAAGAACTGGAGGAAATTAGGCTAAGTGAAGTAAGCCAAGCACAAAAGAACATGTACAACATGAGTATGCTGATGTAAGCTTTAAAAATATGCAAAAGGTGCACAGGGAATAAAGCTACTGTATACAGAAATTCCTGTGGGGAGGCCCAGGTAGTTTGGCAGGGGTTAGACCAAATCCAAGGCTACATATGGTAGGCAACTGTTGAGTGTGGGGTCAGGGAAGATGGTGATGTATTAGGAGGGAATGGGGTACTAACCCACCCAAGGGGGAGTGTATTGTTTATATCTCCACAGTGAAAGAGGGACCCAACTTGAGGCTGGTGGTCTAGGATGTGAATGCAGTATGACCGCATGGAGTGGGCAACCAGTGGAAAGGTCTGAGGGTCCAACTCCAATCCCTACTACGTGGATAGCCGACGCTCCCTGCCAGGGGGGTTTGCTTGGGAGGTCAGCAATGAAGCTGCCTCTGGGGGAATGAGACATGCCTGATGAGAGCACAGGAGAACAAATAAAGGGGGAGGAAGAGAGAGTGGAGCGCATTCTGGGCCACCAAATCTTGAGGACGATATTCCCACTCCGAACAGCTACTGCACAGAGAGGACCAGATGGGCAGTCTCACTATGAATTAAGGCATCTCTCACTGACACAAGGCCCCAGGTGGCAGCAATGGAGAAATGGGTTAGGATTATACCGTCTGACCCAACCACACTATGGCCAAACACTTAGGCTGTGCAACAGAGTATGGAGTTCCCAAGGGTTACCATGGGTATATTTTGGGGCCAGGGTGTGGCACCCCTTGGACTCAACCAGGGAACACATCTGGAGGTCAACGAACATACCATGAACTATTTGTGAGTTTTCATTTTATTATTTTTATTTTTTACACACATATTTTTGGACTTTTTGTTGTTGTTGTTGCTATCATTGTTTTATTTTCTTTTGTTGCTTCATATTAGGATGCCTGTTATTTTTCTAGTACATATTGTTATTTCTTCTGGTCTGTCTAGATAAGAGAGGCTGGATGAACATCTGGAGGGACTGATAGTTTGGGGGAGGGCGGCATTAGAGGTGGGGAGGAAGGGGAAAGGAGGTGGTATTGAACAACCTAGGTATAAGAGAACAACTGATTCAAAATCAGAGACAAGGTGGGTGTGAGGCGCCCAATAAGGATTGAGCAAGAGTAATGCAACACAGAGAAAATTCTGAAACCCCAATGGGGCTGAGCATGATAGTGGGGCAAGAGGAAAGTAAAAGGAAATACAGGAAAGAACTGGGTGTAAAATACATTTGGACATAGGTGAATACATCTATAAATGATGATGGGGGAATAGAGCTATGTGCATACACTTATAGGGTTAGTTTTAAGATAGATGGACATTGGACCTTCAAGTACTCAAGTACTTGGACTCAAGTACTTTCTCAATGCAAGAACACTTTGTTCTATTAAATTGTCATTCCATAATGCTCACCTTCCCGACATGATCACTGAAGAAAAATGTGTGCATAAGCAAAAGTGGTGAAGAAAGTTTATGATACCTGGCTATCAAAATATGTAGTATCCAGGTTCTTAAAGGTTGAAAGTAAACAAACAGTCATCTAGCTCAACAAAACCCAAATGGAAGAAGCATACCAGCCTGTGTGACCATGAGGTGTCAAAAAACTAAAAATCATAATATTGCTTGCTTCAGGCTTTAAAGAACTAAGAATCATAACATTGCTTGCCCAAATCTCATTTTTTTAAAAATACAGGACACATAAACTCCTAAGGATCAATATTGAAAATAGCCATAACAGGAGGGGATGGGGAAGGTGGAGGGAGAAAGGGAGAATGGATCACAATGACCTATCTATAACCTCCTCCCAGGGGGATGGACAACAGACAAGGGGTTAGAGGGAAGCATCAGATAATGCAGGACATGAAAAACATAATAATTTGTAAATGATAAAATGTTCATGAGGGAGGGAGGCAAAAAAACAAGGCACTGATAACAAGGACTCAAGTAGAAAGAAAATGTTTTGAAAATGATGATGGCAGCATATGTACAAATGTACTTGAGACAATATATGTATGTATGGACTGTGATAAGAGTTGTTCGAGCCCCCAATAAAATAATTGGAAAAATATATATATATATATTTTAAAAGGACAAGTATTGAACGAGACCACTAGTGTAAAAAGTCAGGATAAGATTAGAACACCGAAAAAAAAATTTTGAAGGTTGCCAGGGGTCAGAGAAGAAAGAAAAAATGACCACCTAAAGGTAGGCAAATAATAACTTGGGTAAAGAGTATTCAAATAATCACTTGGGTAAAGAGAATTCAGGTGGCATAGTGATTACAAGTTAGTCTCTTAACCATAAGGTCAGCAGTTTGAAAGCAGCAGTTTAGAATGCTCTGGGGAAAGAGGAAAAGTTACAGTTTTGGAAATCCAAAGGTGGTTCTACCCTATCCTATATGGTTGCTAAGAGGCAGAATTAAGTGGATGGTTTTGAATTTTTCTTTTAAAGAGAAAGGCAATATAAAATAAGGGTAATGTGATGGGTAGGTTTGTTATGCCAACATGACCACAGAAGATTGGTAGGTCTGTTGTGACAGCACAGGATGAACACAGCACAATGAACACACAGGATGAATTGAAGGGCAGAGATAGGAAGGGCTCAGCGAGTCCCGCTCTCTCTCTCTCTCTTGCTTTTGGATCTTCAGACCAGCTAGCTGCTTTGTTCATTCTGTGCCTCGACTTCCAAGCAACACTACTCATGTGACACCTAATTATGGACTGGCTAGCTGTGAGTTCAGGTTCCTTCAAGCCCTACTTCTCCACACTCCTGGGATATACATCTCTTGAGCTGGGGACTCTTGGACTCTGTCATCTGACTGACTGTTGGTGACCTGCTTTGCTGTTTGCTGCCTGTGACCAGATAGCCTGAATTGCTCTACAGAGGACTACTAAGTAGCCCTCAAGACTTGAAGGGCTGCCAGTCTTCTAGCTATCTCACGCAAGTGAGTTGCACCGAGCAATTTGTATTGCTTTATAGATTAGTGAACTGTTCTTTCTTATCTTATATACCCCTCTCTCTATATAAATATATAAAGAGAATTACTAGTGTCCAGGTTTTATTTCTATAGAGAACCTTCTCTGACACAGGTGATATAAAATGTAAAAGAACATACTTGCAATTAAAGGAACACACTTGGAGGGGTACAAAAGCAAAAAGCAAATCATGTAAACGAAATCACAGTTATTACAGTAACAGTGATAGTAACAGTATCTTTACATCTCAGAAGTGCATAGATGATAGGCACTCAAGGTGAACTATGATGGGAAGACAATGGGCAGTATACCCTCACTTCAAGGGGTATCCCCCAAAATGTATTTTTTCCCAAAGTTGTGTATTTATTTATTTATTTATTTATTTATTTTTACAAAACAACCTCATTACCTTCAACATACTCTCAATCACACTGAATACATTTGTCAAATCTTCCACTCCATGCTTGGAAATATTTTCCAAACCCCTCTGTTTGGATGGCTGAGGAAGTCTCTGCTATGTTGTCAAATTGCTGTCCTTCATGTTCCTATTTATCAAAAGAAACAAAGAAAATCTCACAAAGCGAGGTCAGGTAAGTAAGGTGCATGGGGTAAGAGAGGCATGCTATCTTTGCCAGAAACTGGTGCACAGCAATGATTGTTTACAGGTGCATTGTTGTGGTGGCAAAACCAGGCCCCCATCTGCCACAAATCAGGCTTTTTTTGTTGTTGTTAAACACTATTACACAATCTTTTTAAAAATCTTAAAAATGAGAGCTTGATTAACCATCTGGCCTGATGGAATGAACTCCAAATGCACTACTCGACGACAGACATTTTTGTCTATTTGGGAGATTGAGGGATGCCCAGAAAGTGGGTAGTCATCAATCACATTTTACCATTTGTGACATGAGAAAACTACTCATAACACTGTTTTTTTTCCCCATTGCACTGTTCTTGTTAGCTATGTTCAACATCACAATAGTTTCTGTGGCATTTTTCCCAAACAAGACACAAAATTTCACAGTCACATGCTGTTCTCTTAAATTGGCATCACAAAAAAAATGAGGTTTGAATGAAACTGCTTTTACAAAAGAATTCACTGTGAACAGAGAGAACTTTTCCAGACGACGCCATTGGGTGCATTAACTCAGAGCGAGTTCCTCGATGTTCGGCTAGTGGGAAAAAAGTGTACACTCTGAAAACTCCACCCAGCAGAACTTTTATCAGTTTTTTTGTGGGGTGGGGTGGAGGTACCCATTCAT